>JAZHYW010010520.1:0-35362 GCA_037355805.1 Ixodes ricinus | reverse complement strand
TCTCTAGAAGTGTATTTTTTTCACAGAAATGTTTGTTTCGATAAACCTTCTGTTGTGAGTGCGCTTCGTCTCTGTCCCCTTCTTCGTCCTTGTTTATTCGGCGCTTTCCATTCAGTGATGTACCAACTGGCCCATTTATCTATTTTATCACAGAAATAAATATTTTAGAATCTTGCAACTTTAACAATAATAGGTCAATTTTGAACAGAGCTCTATTGGAAAGACCAGTTCAAACTGGTACCAGTTTCAAACTTGGTTATTGCTCCAGTTTGACCAGTTTCATAATGGTTGAACTGGTAAGGTGGTTTGAACTGGTCATACTGGTTGACTGGTCATGGTGGTTGAACTGGTCACGCTGGTAGACTTGTCACGCTGGTTCGACAAAAATGTTTTAATTTGTTCACGTCACCACTCACTACACAAATGTACACACAATACGCCTACTACAAGCACCAGCTGAACATACATTAAGTGCATACACATGCACGGCACATATAAACAATACAACAGCACACTAACCCGATCCCTACCTCCAAGCTCTGCGTTTTCGTCTTTTATACTGGTCGTTCTGAACGTACGGAATTTCTCGGTGACCGCCTAAGCAATAAAAAATATTCCCAGCATGTTGATTTTTTTCCAGCAATGTCATACCTATGAGAGTATTTTGAATGGCTCAGGGGATGAATCTCTTAGTAAAACGTAAACGCTCGATCACGCCGTAATCATTTGAAAGCCAATAAATAAAAAAATTCCAATTCGCACACCCCTACAAATAAAGTAAGAAAGAGGGGTCAATCTGGTGACCAGTTTGGTCAATCTAGTTACTAGTTAGACCAAATCGGCCAGTCTGGTAACCAGTTTGGCGTCTGGTGACCAGTTCAGCCAATCTCGTGACCAGTTCGGCCAATCTGGTGACCAGTTAGGCCAATATGGTGACCAGTCAGGCCAAGCTGCTGACCAGTTAGAAGGCAATCTGGTGACCAGTTAGATGAATATGGTTACCAGTTAGACCAGTCTGGCTACCAGCTGCACCAGTTTGATTTTCAAACTGAGTTATTCCAATTATAGCTTTCGATGTACAATTATTTAACGCATAAGAAACATATCAAATAAAAGATTGTATCTGAGCCTTTTTAAAATTATAATATTGTTAATTGAAGCATAGTTTAAACAAAAGAGACAACACTGTAAACTGGTGAAGACAAGCTAATAGTTCCAAATACGACGTCATTTAAAAAGTCTCTGTATTTCTTTCTCAATTTTTTATAGGAAACGTTTTTAAGCATTCTTAAACATTCAATAAAGTTCGCTTAACATATATGGTATTGTCATATTAAACAGTGTGTTTCAAGGACAGACATATGTGTACCTCCATTCTGCAACGCATACCCCTGTCATTTCCTTTTTTACTGAAATATAAGTTATTTTTACATGATTATGGTTATTATTGGTTTCTAGTCCACACACAGTTCGGCAAAACTTACACATTGATAATATTTATAGTATAATGTGGGAGGGGTACTTCCTCTCGTTCAGTTTGCTTACTTTGTAAACTACAGAAATCGAAACTCTCTTAAATATTGTTTAGGCAATGTGATATGAAATTAACAAACATATATAGAACGTTTGAAAAGCTTTTCGCCTGATAATAAAGCACTTGTGGAAAAAAATACTTCAAAGCGACGGCCAGCCGATTACGTGTGTGTGGGATAATGCTGCCATCTATGGACCAGCAGAAACGAGGTCTGCCCTAGAGGAGGAGGAGGAAGAACGACATTCTATAAACATGGCTCCCTTGGCGTAACGTACTAGGTTTCTGGCTCCGGCAAATCGCCCTATCGCCACACTACACAACATGGTGTCATAAGTGGGATAGTGCTGAATCCGATCCTGAACATGGCCAACGGGACAGCCGCCAACGGTATACACTCGGACCGGGCCCCAGCACGGTTCCTTCGTTCTTCAACCGCCGGAACCATTTTCGTTCAGTAACCCCAACGAATGGCCAAAGTTGAAACGACGCTTCCTGCGGTTTGTGGGGACCACGTGTTTCCCGTCTCCCTATTTAGGCCTAGCAGACGCAGGCCGTGGGAGCGTTATGTCGACGTCATCCCGGATCATACATGGGTAAATTACTTTCAAAATGTAATTTAATTACAATTACAATTACCTTGCTCCAAAAGTAGTTTAACTACAATTACAATTACTACTATGTGAAAAGTAATTAATTACAATTACAAATTACTTCTAAAAAGTAATGCAATTACTTTAAAATTACTTACAATTATGCTGTATAAATGTCACATGTTGTACTGTTCTTTTACTAAATTTTTTAAATGAATTATAGAACTTAACATTTTGGAGTAATGAACTCCTACATTCTTATATTCTCAATAAATAAAAATAAATTATTTTATATTTTTTATTTTATCTTAGAACAAGCTCTTGACAGTCTTAAACCGCGGTTTGTAAAGTTTTGGAATCTCGTCTAATCAGGTTGAGAAATGGTTCAAAGGGTTAGGGGTTGGAGCAAACTGTTAATAATGAAAATGTATGCAAAAAGGCAGACGAGGATTTGGAGAGGAAAAAACAGTGTAGCAAGAACGGTTGGAAATAAGGTGGGGGTGTCCTGCTGCTTCTTCGCCTCGATGTTGGAGTAGCACAACTTACTGTAAGTGGTACCAACAGACGAGCTAGAGAAGAGGGACGTGAAGAACTCATAAAGAAAAGACAATAATTTCATGGACAATATCAATCCCCAACCTTGACTAAAATATGTAAGCGAATATGCTAGTGACGAAGACGCGTAAGGAGAACCGTAAGGAGAACCTCGAACCTCCACGCCTAGCCTCGACCGGATATTGTCATCGGAGCCCAGCCTGGTCGACTTCGAACCCCGATGCCCCCTGATGGGAATGATAAATAAGAGAGACCCTTAGGAACACAGCAACAGGAAGCGAACGAGACGAAGAGACAGATTTCAACTGCAACAGGAACGAAAACCTACGTGAATTTAGCCCTCATTTATCAAATTATTTCTCAAATTTTTCATTAAATCGTTTTACAGTCTACAAAACCGTTCATTCCGTTCTATTCCAGCCCCTCTTTTCCATTCCTCCTTTCGCTCCTTTTGAGCAGGTTGGAATACGGGATACTCTCTATCCCTTGTCGATCGGGCTGTACTGTCGCCCCCGTGGTCAGGGAAGGAAAAGCGCCGGCGCCACAAAATCTTACAAAGTAATTGTAATTGTGCCTGAAATTTTACAATTACTGATGCTAGAAAGTAATTAAATTACAATTACATTTTAGCTAAAAGTAATTAATTACAATTACAAGGAAAGTAATTAAATTACAGTAATTCAATTACTCTGATTGAATTACTACCCAAGTATGGTACGTACTACATCGCACTCGTAGCGTGCAGCAAACTTACCAGTGGCTTGTTACATTTAATTTATTTTCTTTTACTTCAAAGGCATCTAGCGATGCATTATATCAGGGTAAATTACAATTGGAAGAAGTCGCGATATAGCATACATGCTAACAAACATTATTAATTTATTTAGTGCACCCTTAAGAGCCCAGCAGGGCATTACAAAAGGAAGGGAGGGGAGGGGGTAGAGAACATAAAATGTGAATAGGAACAGAGCACTCACTATGCACTACTGACAATATTCATTACAAAATGAATGAAAAGGTCGCCTGATGCAAATACAATAGCGCACAGAAAGAAAAAAAGCACATAATTACAACCATAATGAATTGAACATTAATAAGTCATCTAGAGGCTATATTATCAACATGACCAGTGCCTTATGAAACAATAATGTTATTGAGACACGAAACAGGAGTGTGTCGGCAACGTCTACGGTAGGATTGGGAAAGTTTAATTTAGTTTAATTCCATTTATTTATCTCAAAAACATCCTTGCGGATGTATTACATGAGCGAGCATTGAATGAAAAGGGAAAAAAGCAGGAAAACTGATACTGTCATGGATGAAGGCGACGAGATGATGAATAACGAACTGAAAATAAAGGTTTCATGCGCGAACTTGTGCCAGAAACAAAGGGAAGAACACACGTCGAGACAGCAGCAGCAGCAGCGGGCGTCGCCGGCAGTCGCAGCTGCGAGCGACGATGCGTCGGCGTGACAGCTGGCTATCGCGAGAGTGAATCAGTGAATGAATCGGCAAGCTCGGCTCCTTATCTACTACGCTCGTCATCTCGAATATTCAACCTACAATGTTCGGGAAAGAACTAGGGCGAGACTGACTAGGCAAGGTAAATCTGGCCACCTTATCTTTTACACTTGGGGTAAGAGTAAACCCGAAACTTCTAGATGCCCGGAGAAGCGTTCCTTCTCCCGATGCAACACGAAACATAACAAGGAAAATCAAGAACGGAAAACTGAAGAGTCATCGGGGACGCAAAAAGTCCACAGTCCTATCGAGTGCAGAATGGCTTGAGCCGAAGGACGTGAACCACCTCGGGTCGCGGCTGGCGTCGTGAGGATGCTTGTGTTCCGTCGGGTACCACCTCGTAGTTTTGCTCTCCCAGGCGGAGAAGCACATTGTAGGGACCGAATCCTTACTAAAACTGTGATGCTTTTGTTGAAAGGCTGTTGAAAAAAGCCATGAGAAGATATAAAATGTCAATAGCTTTTCATCTGACTTTCTCTAGCTTTTCTCTTGACTTTTGAATACTGGCCCACTTTTGAATACAAATGTGAAGAGACTTTCAGTCGCCTTCAAGAGGCTTTTTTTGCAGCTTTTCTATTGAAAAGATACAGCCGTTTAAAAAAAATGTTTGCAGCTTAGTATTTATTTAACAAAGTTTTGGAAGCTTAGTACGGCTTTCCACTCTGCTCCAAATTAGCTGCAGCAAAATAACATAAAAAACTGTGATGCTTTTTGTTGAAAGGCTATTGAAAAACATCATTAGAAAATATAAAATGTCAGAAACGCGAATTGTTTTTATCTATTTTTAGTTCGTATTTTGTTTGTAAATTGTGTCCCTGTGGTATTTCAAAACACTACACATCACACATTTATACATTTGAAACGAACACAAACACAGACACCATGAAGCACTGAACACCTGAATCACAGTCCCGTTGACCATTCCAGAGCCTTATGTAGCCTACAGTAATCATTTGGCCAGTGACCACCTCAGCACTTATTCAGGTTCCAAGTATTCGATCTTGTTTTCGGGAGTCTGTCAAAGGAAAAACAGTGTTTCGAAGTTCGTGGACGATATCTCTTACTAAAACACAATGGTACGACAAATGATAATTCGGCGTAGTCGCTAAAACAACATCCACCAAAAAGGCTCCTAAAAATGTTATCGCTTTTCTGCATAGCACCACTCAGGACGAAGCGAATCAAGGCAGTTTCTCCACTTTAAATTAGTTATTTTGCTTTTCTTTACTGCTTTACTAGTTTAATATGGTCATTAAAGTCACTATATACTACAAAGTGAGAACGGCAGGGCATCCAACACGCGCCCCATGCCTTCCGTCGTGCTTTGACTGCACGCGCTCGCTCGAGGTGCACGAACACCGAAGCGTTGTGAAGGGTAGTAGGCTCGCGCTGGAGGCGGGAAAACTGAAGCTGCTCTCTACCGTTCTCACCCTGTCAGAGACTATTGAGAAACTTAGTGACTTTTGACATCTAGTGGAGGTCTACAATGTTCAATAAAAAGTCAACAGAAAGTCTGTAGCTTTTCTATTGACACTGGCTACGGAGAGTCAACTGAACATTTTCAACACGCAGTAAACAGACCGTCTGCAGTCATTCTGATGACACTGTCAACAGGAAGTCAGCAGAAAAAATCAACATAGTGAATAGAAAGTCAACAGATTTTCTTTTAACTCAGACTGAAGAAAATCATCAGAAAAGTTTCAACACAAAGTCAACAAAATTCTTGTTGACCGTGTCAACAGAAAGCCAATGTCAAAAGAAAGTAATCAGAGTCAACAAGAAGTCAACACGTTTTAAATAAAAAATCAAATATCATTTTTATAGGGGAAAGTAGCGCATTAGGAGCTTCTCGCTGAGGCCCCGTTGTCGTATCGGTATCCACACCCACAGGCGGAAAGATTTTAATTATCCGGCGTTGGAGGCGGGGGGGGGGAAGCTGTAGCCCGACGGGAACACCTCCCCCTTCCCCCTCCCCCCCCCCGGCAAGACGCATTGCCGAGTTACAAATGCAATATCGTCCTGCAAATAATTTTTCGAAATAAATCATTTTGCAGTGCAACATGGTAATGAGAAGCCAAAATCTAGATACAGGAGCTGCCGAATAAACATACGAGTATCCTTAACTTAGTTTTGTCATCTTGTGGGAACGAATGAATTTGGAGTTTTCTGGCGCAGCAGCAACATAGGCCATAGTGCGCCAATGTTATCTTGTGGGGTTTGATTGCAAACATGGCTCTATGCATATATATTACTCCGTCCTAGTACAAAAGTACCAATTACTATCGTTTCGTTTGTGATATTGCTGAAACGGTACTCAAATGCTAGGTTCCACCTTACTCCTTCGTGTTTCGAATGTCAAAGTTGAAGGGGACGAAGACAATGAGAGCATTCAAGACAGAAAGATAAAAGGAGGATTGTTTAAACAAAACTAAAAGATAACGAGGTTTGCTTGATGCTGGTTTGACTATCCCCTAGCAAAAAACGAAAATACCTTCCTTCTTGCCCTCGTCATCACCCCCTCGTAGAGTTGAGACAACACCCAAGTAGAGAGCCACCGTGGACCTAGGCTGGCGCTCGGTAACCCGGCGGCCAGGCGCCTCCGATTCCGCGGCCGTCGTTTGCTGAAGCTTCTTCGCCTTCTCGGTCGCGTCTGGTGGCGCCTTCGAATTTCGCCGCCTGTTGCCGCCATAGAACAACACATCGCCGACAACACGTAGATGTTCTTCCTGGTACGTGTCTTCGACGTGTGTGATTAGAGCCCTATCCCGCCCATACGTCAAATGTGGCCTCGAAGTGGCAACAAAGGTCGTCACGAAAGGCGAAGTGTCGTGCTGTCGGATGTCGCGATCCTAGCGGTTGGTCATGGAAGTGCTAGCAAAAGACACGAGCGAACTAAAGTGTCGCTGTTGCCGCGGCGTCCCAACTCCTGGCTGCTGAAGCTACCGTGGACTGACAAACTGGAGAGCGACCTGCAGCAGAACAGGCGTCTGCCACATCCATCAGCGCTGCTGGGACACCGACAGGATTGCGACCTACGCAGCATGACATTTCTATGACGTCATCAGGCGGAAATCGAGGAACCACTTTGTTTCGACGCGGTAAACACACCAGTCGAAGACGCGTTGCAGGCATCGTCCTAGCGGTGTTTTACCGGTATTCGAAGCAGAGCAATATAGCTTCTTTTTGCGCCATGCAGGTACAGTGTACTCAACTGTTAAATATAACGCGGGAGCGGTGGCCGGAAAGAGTGCATGCTTCATCTACCGGCTCACTCTGGCAGCTCATGCCGCTGTTGTTTTCTGGAGTTGCACTCCCAGCTCCGAAACAAACACCAATGCATGAATCGGCTATAAAAAAAAAGTCTCTTCGATTTTGTATTTTGTTGTTTAAAGAAGGTGACCTTTATCAGAAAAACTGCAAGATCACTGAGATATGGTAGCCCCGCGTGGTAAATGCGTAGGTGTGACTAAACAGAGTGGCAAAAACAACAAAACAAACAAGTAAAAGTTTAAAGCGTGGGTGATAAAGAAAGAAACGAGGAGGTCATGCGATAATTGTATCGGGGAGTGGCGACAATCGCAAGAACAGCCGCCTTATTCTCTGCCGCATCATTGATTTAATCGCTATAGACAGCTCTGATATCAGTTTCGGAGACCGCTCCCGCATTATATTTAACAGTTGAGCACACTGTACATATTTTTAAGGCCTTGACAAGTAAACAACACGCTGGCCGTTTATCTCGTAGAAATAGAGGGCATACGGTCCCTTTGCGAAGAAAACGGGTGGTTTTACACTTTGGTGTCTGTTGCGAGCATTTTTCGCTTGATCGCATGCTCGATATCTACAGTGCCACCAAATGTCCCGAAGCACTTTGTGCGACCACCGCTCAGCTTAGTAGAATGAGTGCTTTGGGGACGCATTTTGCGTAATTTTACAGTTGTCTCTGATTTTTATAACGTCAGCTTTATGCTGCTGTCTTTGGTTACACAATGTAGCTGAAAAGAGTCAATTTTTCATGTTTATCCTTTGGGGAAATGGAATAAAAGAGTTAAGTCATTCCAGGAGTGGGAAAGTGTCCATTGTCTCCTTTATTAGAAGCTGAAAAAGAATGGAATTGTCGGAAACTCTGATTCCGGGGTGGATTTGGAATGAAATGTGGGTGACCATTCCGCAACAGTGGTTTATTTATTGCGGTTAAAACAAGTTTATTTTGCACACAAATTCAACATGGCACAATTCTTGAAACATTGTGAATAATCCTTCAGCTGGACTACCAGCAAGGTATTAATTGGTGCTTGCTATCGTCCACCGAATATGCACGAGAGTGAATTCAATGATGACTTGTATGGCTGTGTAGGTTATTAAACAGAGGCTCACCCAAATGAAGGCTTCATATTAGCGGATGATTTCAATTATCCGGGAACTGACTGGGTGGCTCCGTCCCTGAAGTGCGCAAATCTAGGTTATTGTATTAAAATCATCTGGCGGACTAGTTGGCTATACATCTTGGTAGAATTAGCGCAGAGATGAGGAAGGAAGAACGTAGAGACAAGATAGAGCGCTATCGTGTCTCTACGTTCTTACTCCCTTTTCTTTGCGCTAATTTTCTACTAGTTGTTGCAAAGACTATATTTTCTTAACAAACTGTTTCGAGCTAGACCAAATGATAAGTACTACCGGCAGTGACGCACTGTTAGCCTAAAATTGGGGCAGTCTGTTTTTATATATATATATATATATAAAACCTTGTGGCAAGGACATCCTTGTGGAAGTCTCCACGAAATTTCAGCTCGCGACTTGAAGAATAAAGCATACAAAACGACTCTGAAAATTCCGGTACAGCAACTCGCTCCATAAACGAGCAGAGATGGCAAAATTACTTTAAAAAGTAATTAAACTACATTACTAATTATATTTCTGAAAACTGTGAAAATGTAATTGCATTACATCACGAATGGCAGAAAAGAAAGAGTAATAACATTACATTACCATTACTTTCATAAGGAGTGAAATTACTTTGACATTCTTTTTTCAATACCTGGACGCAGTTATTTGTGCTCATTTAATTTATAGTATGTGTACCAGAACTGATGTCTTCCTTTTTACACCGCAACAGCCTCATGCGCCTCAAAGTGAACTACGTTGAATAGTCGTTCCGCTGGCGCACACGACAGAAGCGTTAAACATGATGAATAGCATCTTCTTAAGATGTGACTCAAAGACAGTCGACTCACCGGTTTTGCTGTTCATTCAACGGTGAAGGCACTTAGTTAAAGGGTGATATAATTCCGTCTTTATAATTTTGAAGAAATTATAGTCAGTGTCATTAAATTAAGTCGGACCATGGGAGCTTGTTCTTACAAGAAGTCGCCATGTGAAACGTTTGCATTCCGACTCTGGACGCTGGCTCAACCTGTTCTCCCATGAGCACTAGTTGACGCTTTCTTGGACATTCGTCTCGAGGAGTATGGCTCCAAAACACCCGAAGAGCCCAAGTTATTGCTGTGATTGCCTGAAGCTGAGCAGGTTGGTTATTCATGCATGTGGGGTTCAGCTGGCATATCCCACAACCAAGTTATTGCGCGTTGTCACACAAGGGGGCTGGATGTTTGCTGGGCAGAAGTGTCGTCAGTTGAGGAAAGGGATGGTGCGAGCTTTCTAAAATATGTACTTACCCAAAAAACAGGTGGCTTGCCATATCCGTTCATTTGCTCATTCCCGAGTATACTTCCGAAGGAAAGGCAAAGAGGTCATACCGCGAGAGGCACCTGCTTTGCTCGCTTGCCGTCGTTTCCGGCTGTAAAAAATCGTATTTACTTACCAAGCCCAAGGCTACACGCGAAACGCACCTTGGCCTTGACAAAGCAATTTGAGATTAACTATATATTCTGGTTGTTTGTTGTTCAAGATGGTCAAAGCTTGCGGTTTGAAGCTTGCTTGACAAAAGAGCAAGAAGGCTGGGGATCTGCGTGTCCGTAGCTGTCCTTTCAAGTTTTAAAATCTCTTGACCTCACTGGTGATGTGACGTTGGCATTGTGTCCTAAAATCTGTTGACCCCTAAGCTGACAGTGCGGTGGAAGCTACATGCTTGTTGGGCCAATCACATCTATATCTTTTGCCACGTAACCACGCTGTCCTTCATACCCACGAGCGGATAAGGGGTCAGTGATGAAAGGAAGGTGGTTTGATTGGTTCCAGTGAGCTTGTAGCTCCCACCACACCGTCAGCTTGGAGGTGAACGAAGTATAGTACCGTCGCGATGACGTGGCGCCATGAATCAGTCTCGTCAGGAGTTCCTGAGCCATGGCCTTCCAGCAATGTCTTCACATAAAAGCTTTTCTCCATCTCCTTCGCCTTTCGAGCCCACCTTTGTGCCCCTGTCGTGTTCCTCATACGAAGCTTTGCCCTCAGATGGCCCTCGTTCAAGTTTGCTCTTTCTCGTTTACGACATTTCACCATGCCAAATAATTCTTCTCTTTGTTTTCTTAAAGCTCACGAATGAGCGAGTCGCATTTGGGACAAAGGTAAATTCCCAAAAATAGTAAGATCCTCGAAATTGCTGCCTAAAAGTAATTCATCACATTACCAAGTTACCAACCTAGCAAAGAAATCCGTTACATTAATCACTAACACAAAAATAAATTTTAACTACAGTAATTTTATGAAAGTAATGTCATTACTGCCATCTCTGTAAGCGAGCCGTGACGTAACAAGATCAGGATGCTGTTTCATTAGGGCTATCCTTCCTCCGCCCTCCTCGGTCGTCCCTGTTGTCATCGCGTCGGTCGCATCCCGTTGCTCAACGCATCTCGGCTTCATACTAGCAGCAACAGCGCGTTACAAACAAGGACGAAATGAGAGAGCACACAGAAGGACAAACACAGCGATGACTTCAAACTCACGTCTCTTCCACTTTGTTAGAAACTAGACCATGGTACAAAAAAAAATAAACGAAAAATCTACATGAAAATTTGTGCTGATCACATTAAGTCTTTTGCCAGGTAGTGCAAATCTTGGGCGGATAAAAAAAAACGGAAAAGGCGCTGATAGACTTGTCATCGAGCAGGGCAATCTTCTGTGCCTCAATAATATCTCGATTTAGAGGGTCGCCACTCCACGATGAATTTTGTGAACTGGGGATCACATCGACAGTCTTGGCAGAAGATCTTTAGAGGATCAAAGACAGTCGTGTTCGTGTTGTTATGATGCTCTTGCAGACGGCTCGTTGAGACATCAGCCAGTTTGTCCGACCAGAGCTTCCTGTATCAGCTTATTTAAGAGGTTCTAGTCCGACATTCGTGTCGAGTGTCTCGGGAGGGCGACTCGATGTTGTTAAGTACGGGAACCGAAAAAGGCGTGACGTCACGATTAGTGGCTCTAGTATCTTGTCTCAGCACAGGTTTCGCCGATTGACAAAACCAAAATATGTGTATCAAATATGATATTTTCGAATGATTTTCCTTATAAAATATTAGTTTTTTTTGTTTTGGCAATTTATCGGCGTAATTAAAGGTAAGTAAACTTGCGCGAGGCATTAAGAACTTCAATCGCTATTTTTAGGCTGGCAAAGCGCTGAAAAAGTCCGTTAATATTCCTGAGTATGTAAACGCAACAAAAGTTCCTTTCTACATTAGTGCTGATGCCATCGTTCATGTTCAGAGAACATTAACGCTCAGTCGCACAGCAACTAATAAAGCAAAATGCGACTACTCTCGGGCAAATATCGAAACTATGAATATCTCTCTAAGTTTGTTCCTTGAACATTATATTCCTAGTTATCAAGCTAGTTCATTAGAGGAAAACTGTACATTTATTAAGCAGTAAATTCATAAAACGGTGTCATTCGCGTTCCCAAATTTACCATCGGATCAAATCCATTATCTCCAAGGTTCACAAATTTAATAAAACGAATGTTAAGCAATAGACATGTTTATTACAGAAGGCTAGACGAACGAACTCTGTCGCTGATTGGTCTCAACATAATCTTTTCACGATAAATGTTAAGCTAGAAATCACGAAAGCGAAGGATTCGTTTTATGGAGAGAAATAATCAGGTGAAGTGATCCTCCTAAATTATGAAACATTTTAAATCCTAGTGAAATTAGAAGTAATATATGTTTTATTTACTAACCAAGCCGGTGACTGTATGGCCGATAGTAACGAAGGATTTATATTGAACAGCTTTTTGACAAGTGCATTCCTTCAGCAAACATTTTTACTTTATTTACTTTCGAATTTTTTTTCGCGCCCATGTCCCCCATTTTGTTTAAAAGGAGCTGAATAGCTAAATTTATAGAAGATATCTGATCCCACAATGCAGGAGGTGAGGATAGAATATATTCGAAAATACTAAAAATGATCAAACATTCTGCTGCCGTCTTTTTTCTTTACTTTTTTACCAGTCTTGGCAGTGGTATCTCTCCAACTGATTGAAATTTTGCAATTGCAAATCTTATTCTCAAATCTGGCGTAGTTTCCAATCCCTCCAACTACAGCCTTATCTCTCTAACAAGCATGCCTTGTAAAGTGATGGAACATGTTATTTTTACAGTCATCATGTCACACCTCGATGAGAACGAGTTTCTTTTTTCCAAATCAGCAAGGCTTCAGACAAAGCTACTTATGTAATAGTCAACTTTTTGAATTCATAACTGACTTGCACTTCAACGTTCATACTGGTACCAAAACTGACGTCATCCTCGATTTTGCAAAGACATTCGATAAAGTGGCGCATAGTCGCCTACTGCTGAAATTATCACATATTCAAATAGATCCACCTGTAGACTGGATTGCAGTATTTTTACGAAACAGATCCCAATCAGTAAGGCTGAATAATCGTCTATCATCCCAACTCCCCGTAACATCAGGTGTCCCACCAGGTAGCGGCCCCCTTCTGTTTCTCATATACATCAATGACCTTACATCCAACATAACGTCCACAATTTGGTTGTTTGCAGACGGCTGTGTAATATATCGTAAAATAGCCAATACAAACGACAGCCTTGCTCTTCAAATTGATTTAGACAAAACTAGTAAATGGTGTTTAAAATGGCAATTAAACAGTAATATTAGCAAATGTAAGCAGGTGAGATGCACTAAAAGAACAAACGTGCTTTGACCTTATACACATCCTATCGCTTCACTCTGGAACTCGAAACGTCCTACAAGAATTTGCACGTCTTTTTTTTACAAGATCTAGCTTGGAACAAAGACATTGATCTCGTCATATGGAACGCATCTGGAACACTTGGTTTTCTAGGGCGAACACTCCGCAAAGCACTCCCAAACTACGCGTCGGCTTGCTTATAAATATGTTATCCTTCGAAAACTGGAGTATGCAAGCATCATCTGGAACCCACGCGAAAAGTATATCACAACAAGTCTTGAATCACTGCAAAACAAAGCTCGCCCACTTGATCTTCAGCAGCTACTCAAATTATGTCAATGTGACGAGTTTGAAACAAAATCTGGGGTTATCTTTTTTCGGATAATCGGTAAAATTGCTCGCTTCTGTTTCGCCTCATTGCATCTATTATAATAATTCAACTTTCAAACAGTCATTCTCTAAACATGCAACTCACGTTTCACCCAGAATCAATAACACTCAGAAAATTTAATTTTCCACGTCCCATGGGAATCTGTTTTCTTCAATCCTGCTTGTCTTGCTCATTGGCGACTGGAACGCTCTCCCTGATTATCTGGTGACCGAACATGACACACAGCTGATAAAAAAGAAAAACGTGAAGATATGATTTATTGAAATCGGGTCAGTGATTGTCAGATGCGCATTCTTCAGTGTTGGAAATATTGTTGTATTTTAAACACTCAAAGTTGGAATTCCTTTTCTTTCTGGCCAATCGTCTGTTTCTATATAGGCTTCCTGCATTTCCCAGGTGCGCGGTGAAAAGGGACATGTTAGGACATGTTTAGGGCAGTACAAACTTGAGCGTCTAAAACTGTCGCACATGTGGAAGCGTGCCGGCCCTGGTGCGGAACGCGATCACGAGGAACGGCGTTGGAGCATAGTTCAAAGCTAAGACGCTAAAGCGTGAGCCCAAAAACGCCGTTTTACGCGTTAAAAAAAGTAAAAATTAAAGAAAGCGTCCGGACGTTAGATGTTTTGATGTCACCGCCCCGCGATAAGAGACACGTACTCTAGCGGTGATGGCAGGAAATTGACATTTTCGAATGTCTTGCGGAGTTGAATCTAGCTTTCTTGGACGTCGAAAGGTGTATTCCCGTTTTTCAGCACAACAAAGAAAGAAAAAAAAACTAAGAGAAGGCGCCACAAGTAGTTCGAGGCCCAGTCAGGTGAGCTTGTACTATCCCAAATGAGGGCGCCTCAGTTTGCTCAAAGATTCAGCGTAAGAGTCCTATTCTGTAACCTCAGTATAAATTTTAGTGCCTTTTGTTTCTTGTATTCAATCGTCGCTCAGGTTATTGCAAGAATGTACTTGGGCTAAATAAATGAAATAAAATTATACGAAACTTTCCCAACTCTATCGTAGACGTCGCTGACACGATGTTGTTTCGTGAATCATTAACCTCATTGTTTCCATAAAAAGCCTGTTCTGTTGATATTTTGACATTTAATTCACTTATTTATGGTCAATTAATTATGGTTGTAATTATGTCTTTATTACTGTTCTTTATTGTAGTATTTACATCAGACGATCTTTTGTTCAATTTTTTGTATATTAATATTGGAAGTAATTTATAATGAGTGCATTATTCTTATTCACTTTTTATGTTCTCAGCCGTCCTCCTCCCCCTCATGTAATGCCCTGCTGGGAATTTAGGGTGCAATAAATCAATGCATAATTTTTGTTTACATGAGCGTTATATCACGACGTCTCCCACTTGTAATTCGCCCTCAAATAATACATCGCTAGATGCCTTTCGGGTAAAAGAAAATAAATGAAATGCAAGTATCTATTGGTATGGTTGTGGCACGCCACGATTGCGATGTATTACGCACATATACTGCTAGGACCGAACTACATCATTGCTCTCTTTAGGTTCTCGCAGACATTACACGTTATCTTCATGCCTGGTTTTAGCTGCAGCCAGCGACAGTTAATTAGATCGCATCGGGTGACGCCACTCAGGTATATACACCAACACACCGTTTAGAAACAGGTCGGCGTTTGCCCACACCGGGTGTGGAACTGCGCATGCGCCGTGCGGACAGCAGCGCAACCTCAGTAGCGTGACGTCAGAGACTTCACAGTTGGCGTATAGCCAACATTGAGGTGTTAAGCGAGTTTTACGATAGCGTACACAAAATCTCTGAGCACGCAAGCAAATAGCGTCATCGCCACTGCGAAGGCGCCAAATTCCAAACCGCATTTTGGATTGGTGCCTGGCGACGACGCTATTTCTTTGCGTACCCAATGTTTTCGTGTACGCTATTCTAAAACTCGGCGTCTCCTTTGCTAGAAATACGTGCAATAAGAAACTTTGTGCAAGAGCCGTTTTAATTTCGAAATTTTGAAAACAATCTCGCCCGTTGCAATCTTTAGATGTTTATAAAAAACACACCCTGTATAGCGGGACAAAATACCACGCAGTGTATCGACTTGGTGCCTAGATTGCATATTCTACAGGAAACAAATCCATCTAGAAGTTCAAGGGCGTATGACGAGTATTGAACAGTGCGCTGTCAATAACAAACAGGAGTCTTTCCTCGGAAAAATAGAAGTGAAAACCTAATGATGCTGTTGGGTGGTCAAACACAAAATGCGAAAAACAATTTTCCAATTTGAAGCAATTTCGCTTAGGGATGTGGCAAACTTTGCGTCGAACCTGATATACGAAAGGTTTCGGCGAACCTTCGACTCTTTGGCAATGTACTGGATATTAATGGCTGTACTCTTTATAACAGGCAATAGCTTTCGCCGAGTAACCTAGGATGTTCGCCGCCTAGATGCTTACGAACTTCGACTTATGGGCAGAGTTGCCCGACTGCTACGCACAAAATTATAATTTTGGAAAATAAACGTCATCTTTGAAGTACTTTGTTTTATATTGTATAAACATATTACCAATGTTTACGCAGTATGAGATCAAACATGTGCACTTTCAATTCAGTTAGGGTTTAATTCTTCAGTTAGGTTATTAATGTGAAGCAATGAAACATATACTTCAGAAATATTGTGCCCTTCTCTCCATCACGAGGTGGCGTCAGCTCGTTTTGAGGTTTTGCACATACACACACTAGTCGAACTTCAGTCGGACTTTCGTCGAACTTTGCGATAGAAGTTCGCAAATGTCGAATCTTCGGCGAGCTCCAGCCTCGGCAGTTTGGCAACATTCCCAGTCACGCCTACTTCGACTCTATTGGGTCTATAGCTCCATATTTTCTCTACGCAAACACGCTACAGTCGTGGACACTAGTGGAATATGAGAACGTACTTTTCCATTCAAATCATTTCATACCAACGAGGCAGAAAATCGAAAGCCAAGAGTTGCAAGCAACAGTTCGTTGAAAATCAATTGAAACTCTTTTCCGGAACGCCGGAGCCAAATTAGGTTCAATAGCGATAGAAAAGAACTAGACCTTCGGCGCAAAAAATCACAGTGCGCGCATCCTTGGCCTCACATTATCTGCCACGTGATACTGAAGGGGGCTAGGGAGAAAGCGGGTAGGCATAAAGTACTTAAAGTCCTCGCTTTCCTACGTTTCCTTTGTCGTCTGGTACAACCGATTCAGCAAAGAACGCTCCCGGCATTCAATTCGGCGCCGCAAACGGCGCTTCACGTTTTGCAGACGCTGCACTGCTGGTCACTGCGTTCTTCACATGGCGCCCATGAGACAGCCCTACCTTTGTCTGCTGGTGCTGCTAAGCCTAACGGTGCCCTCTCTCGGCGTGCATCGAGTGAATCAGGAACAGTGTCCATTCTGGAAAGACATTGCCGCTTCTCGAGGCTTCAGACAGTACATCTTGGAAGCAAGTAAGCTGGCTCGTCTAGACATCGGTCTGCCTTTGGAATTCGGGGTGGACGAAGACTTTTCGTTGGTCCAATTATTGAGGACATCACCGATTAGTGTCCGGCTTTTGAGAGGAAGCCGGATGCTTTGGAGTCAGACCAATTACAGCAGTGTGCATCGAATCCGCCACGCTCTTGTGCTCGTGTTTTGCAAGTCAACGGAGTGGAACATTTTGCCCTCTGTCATAATGACGCCGTACGCAATGCACGTATACGTGATTGCTACCCACTTCAGGTATTACGACCGTTCCTCCTTTACTCCACGCGGAGTAAGGCGAACCGACTCTACAATGATACACAGTAGAGTTGCTTCTGTTTTTGTCTTGTTGCAGGGATCGCTCTGGGTAATTGAAAATCACGAAATTCGGTGTGTAGACTGTTTAAAAAGCTCCCAGGATGACAGCTCTTCCATCTTTCTTCAAGATCGTTCTATCCAAGGAATCATGGTCCAAATGAAATGCCATCACCCTCACTTTTGCGATAAAGCGAAGCTGGAAGCACTGAGCAGTATTCTCGAACAAAAGAACGCTTCGCTGAATGTAACGCGTGTGACTACATTTGAGGATTCCTGGCAAATTATAGCACCTTTCTTTAACCCGTCTGCCCTCGTTTACATGTCTGCTGTATTTCAAAGTGGTCATTTGTTTCCTGCCTTGTCTACTGCTTTCCCGTATGACCGTCTCGATATGTTGTTCTACGCGAGAAACAGGGTGCCGGTATTGAAAGAAGCGGTACTCTTTCTGCCGTTTGATTTGTTCGTCTGGCTGGCCATTTTGGTTTCTTTTTTCTTGAGTTTCATTACCGCCTGTGCAATCAGGAAGCTCCTTATAAAAAAACGAAGGAATATTCAGACATTGGCATTATCCTTTGCGGCTTTCTTGATGCATCAAAGCCATGCTGCACCTCGAGACAGTGAAACGTATCTTTCGTTTCGAATCATTGTCGGAACATGCGCTCTTGCTGGGACGGTACTGGTAACGGGATACAAAGGGATCCTCGCTTCGCTTTTTTCAAATGTACCTCTTGATGGTGAGCCAATCACAATGGAAACAGTCGTGCGCAAGCGTGGATTCAGGGTGTGTGTTCTGAGTGATTTTGATTACGGAGCTCTTAATAATACGTTTAGAGGGTGTTTCAAAACGACCAACAAAATCGAGATCCAGAATGATGGCAAGGACATCTTTCTCGGCTTTGGCTCCAGATTTAAGGAAGCAGACGACCTCAAGGACAAGCTTGTCCGCAGAAACTTCGGGGAGCACGTTTGGTTTCAGGTGCTTACGGGGCCTGAGATGAGGACGATCTCTCCTTACCGAAGCACCATGACTAATCTTTTCTCCCGAGCCTTTGAAGCCGGGATTTTCAAGCACTTCGTAACGCTTGCCAATCATAAGCGGATTGGCACACGCGAATTCAAAATGCGCGATAGGACTGAAGAAAAACCGGTGACACTGAGTAACCTTCGTCCTTGCTTCGTACTATGGGCTTGCGGAATCACGCTTTCTGTTGCATTTTTTATCATTGAGAGCTTTGTGCTTCACATAAAGCTCTGAATGATAAAAAAATACGACAGGAAGCGTGAATACGACAACAATATTGTATCTGAAGGTAGTAAGAGAACGAATACGCTAAAGTAAGTCGAGCACCCCCTTCTGGTGCCGCGCTGCTATGTCACGCATTTGTAACCTTCGTAATTACGAAGACGGTCACCTGCGACTGAGTGTCTGTGAACTGTCTATGTATATTGTCACGAGTAAAATTACTATGTGAGTGTAAACCAGAAAATAAACAAAAGGGTCTTGATTTATTACTCGTGCATGATTTATGCCACCGGTATTTGTCTTTTTGCACGTGACACCTGCATGTAGTGCCCAAGCAGCACGTTGTGAATGGGCCATCGCTGGCAAGTGTACTATGGCCAACCAGATTTTCGACGGCCGATCCCTGGACAAAGTGCTCGGCAATAGCAGTGTTTTGGTCCTCGTCTGGTGAATTGCCATTCACTTTATGCCAGTCGCTGGCCATTCACTTTAGGCCAGTGACTGGCCATTCACGTTTGGCCAGTGACTGGCCATTCACCTTTGGCCAGCCACTGACCATTCACTTTAGGCCAGTGACTGGCCATTCACGCTTGGCCAGTGACTGGCCATTCACCTTTGGCCAGTGACTGGCCATTCCCTTTGGCCAGTCACTGGCCATCCACTCTGGCCAGTCACTTTTGACCAGCCAGTGGCCATTCACTTTTGACCAGCTCCTGGCCATTCCCGTTTGGCCAGCCACTGGCCATTGACTTTCGGCCAGTGACTGGCCGAAAGTGGCTGTAGTTATACACTTCATATACAATTTATCACAGACGGCCACAAAATGTTGGTGTTCCTCAGAAGACTGTCAAGAATTTTGGGAGCTCAAGGTGGAGAACTCAACCCCAAAAACCTTTACATATTAATGACAAGCGAAGCTGCTGCAAGGTTGCTTAATATTTATTGGACTTTTTGAGTACTACGTCTTACGACGCTGGTTGCGACCACAACTCCAGTCATCCATGGTCCTACAATTAAGATCCCTCGGTAATGCAGGAGTAAAAAAAAAGTAACTTTAGTTGAAGGGTCCGTGCAACGATGTTCAGTTACAATATTTTTCACTTTACACAAGCTTGCTGGCACTAATGGGAAAGAGAAGCCTTGAGTACACAGTAAAAGTTTGTACACACTTAAGGGTGTAAATCAGTTTGTCCTGGGCTAACACCCTCATGGTGTTCAGGCAAGCACCCTTCATAATGGGTGCTTGCTAACACCCTTGGAAAAGGGTGCTTGGCATGGAATGGGCGCCCGCTGGGGTGGCCCAGTGGATGCTGGGCCGCCCCAGCCAATCCGGCGCCGGGAGAGTATCACGCGACGTTTTGGTTAAGTGAAGTTCAAGGTCACATGACACTCTCTCGACGCTGGATTGGCTGGTAGCGTCCGCCGCACTCGGACGAAGGGTGAAATGAAGTATAGGCCCCAGTGAAAATAATATAGGATTGTGTCCAATACAATTATCAGAACTTGTAAATTGTACAAAAATCATATACGGTATTGCATATTCTTATATTATTATTATATGATTTACAGCTTATCATGTTTACTGAACACATTTACACTTTTTTCACTTAGAGGGATTGCCACATCACCACATACGAGCCACGTGATAAAGAAATAATGAGTCACACTGAACACAACTCATGAAGTAATACAAAAGAGCTCCTTGCAAGCCAGATCATAACTCCGGGGGCAATTGGGAAGTGCTACGGCGCGCCCCTTTCTCGAACTCTAAGTGAGCAAGCAGTGGCCCCAAGCCTCATACTGCACGGCTGAATCATTCTAAGCATCATGGGCACCCACAAACGAGGCAAGGGGAGCATTCCTGTTTGGAGATCAAGTGACATGTTTTGTTTGTTTCAGAGGATTGCAGGCAACACACTTCCCTTATAACTAGTCTTCTTATGTGGATCTGATCACTAATTGGAAACAGGGTAGAGGGGGTGGTCTAGCCTTTGACTGAACCACAGCAGTATTTCAGTAAGTGAAGCTCATTACGACATCAATTAGAATGTGTTAAATTGAACATTTATTGAACCCTAAAAGACAAATGAAAAATACAATGCATGCCATTTTACCAGAGATGGCAAAATTACTTTCAAAAAGTAATTAAATTACATTACTAATTACCTTTCTGAAAACTAGGAAAAAGTAATTAAATTACGTTACAAATTACCGCAGACGAAAGGTAATGACATTACATTACAATTACTTTCCAAAAGTAATGAAATTATTTTGAAATTACTTTGACATTACTTTTGAATACCTTCAGGCAGTAATGAGTGCTTATTTTATTTACCGCAAACACCAACACAGTGTTCACAAAACAAGCCCTCGTTTGCCCACACTGCGCGTGTGCAGGAACCAGATCCGGGAGAAGCGATTCGCTGCGCATGCGCAGTGCCGAGAGCAGCACCTCAGCAGTGATGTGGCGTGAAAGAGCGGAGTTGGTTTATGTGTGCCAAAACTCAGATCTTCCTGTTTACACTGCAACAACCATATGTTCCTCAAAGTGAACCATACTAAACAGTGGTTTTGCTAGCGCACACGACAGAAGTATTAACCATGATGAATAGATGCTTTAGAAGTGACTCAGAAAGACAGTCGACTCACCGGTTTCGCTGTTCATTCAACGGTGAAGGTTCTTACTAAAAGGGTGATATGTTTCCGTCTTCCTGATTTAGAAGTTGTAGTCCGTGTCAGTTTGTTAAGTCGGGCAATGGCAGCTCGTTCTTATAAGGAATCGTCAGGTGAAACGTCTCCCTTCCGCCTCGGATGAATTCTAATTCTATTCTCCCAAGAGCACTATTCGCGTCTCCAGCTAGTTGCTCGCCCTCCCGCGGCGGAAAAGGGAAGCGCTCTAGTGAGGGTCCCCCGATTCTCCCGTGCAGCGGGCGCGGTGGAACTGCGCGCGATCATGGATCGCGAATTGTCATTTCCGACCGCAAACAACATTCTTCATTGTGCCCGACGTAGTGCTGCAGCCGGTATGGGATTGTACCTTACTAGAGAGCTTTAGTATTGCGTATAGAAGCAAACGCAAGCGCTGTGCGTTTGCGTTAGAGTTGCGTGCCCCACGTTGTGCGTGCGCCTCATCGCCATGCGCCAATCCAAGGCCAAAATTTTGGGCTCCGCGCACGCGCAGTGTAGAACACGCAAAGCTAACACAAACACACAGTGCTTGCGTTTGCTCGTATACGCAATACTAAAACTCACAACTGTTTCACCGGCTTGCAACGCCAACGCAACGTGCTGCAGTGAGCAGACGTGCAAGCAGGTAGGCGTTCCTTCGAACTGGAAAGGCTGAGATTCGCAAAACGACGGACCATAAAAATGAAAGTAACTAAATGCTATAAAAAAGTTATAATTAAAAAATATATATATGTTTTTTTATTTTTATTTTTTTTAGGGCATTAAGTCGGGAAGGATATTGGCGGCGACTTTGTAACTCTTGCCGAGTGTCAAAAGTCGCGACATTGAATGCAAAATACGCTTTACCCACAATTAATGTAATTTTACGGGGATTTCTCACATTAGCGAGAATGTTTTGATTGATTTTAGACTATTGTTTTATAACTTGGTCATTAAAAATGCTGCAACTGGCACCAGTGATAATAATTAGCACACTTTTGATTGTCACACTTGTTCGCGCGTTTGAAATTAGATAATAAGCAACAAATTATAATAAATATTTAAAAATTTCGTATTATATTATCTGAATTTTAATACTATTATTATTAATACGCCATTAACGCTACGATCACAAAAATACGTAATTTAACCATAATAGTCTTTCCAGAAAGGTATCCTTTTTTTAGCATATGAAACACTCTGACATTGTTATCAAGATAGACAAACAGTCAAACACTGGATGCAATATGAAGTCCTATGCGTCACGCGTTGCTATAAAAAACACACACACTTCAGCTGTCTGACTCGGATTCCGTCTTTGGGTTGTTGTAGTGAGAACAGCGTTTATTGATTTATACGTTTTGTGGGCTTATTGTAAAAATTTGATTTATTCTGTTATGATTGGGCTGGGAAGAATGTTAAAGCAATTAATCATCTAAATACCCCAAACCAATTAAAAGGCCCGCAGTTCATTCTTTCACATCACAACTATCTGAGCGAGAAAAGGCAACGAGAACGCACAAATATCAGCACAGATTTTTTCCAACAACCACAATATTCTATGTTACCTCTAACTTCTAAGGTGTATGAAAGACCCTGTCTTTAAAGGGACCCTGAAATCTCCAAAATAATTTGAAGTGCCTGAATCGAACACGTATGTCACAAAAAAAAATTTCCGCGAACAACTTATTTAATTAAATCATTACGATGTGAGACACATCTTCAGCTATGAAAAAATTCGAAATTAAGACCTATACCGTAAAATTAAATCCAAAATAGAGGTTGGTTTCGGTTTCGCTTCAGAATTAAAACGTGCTTCCTGGAGTAAGTATTACGCTCAACACCGTTTTTGTTTTCAGGATAAAGAGGTGACCTGCTCTCATTACATCCTAGCTTCCTCGTATTACCAGACATAATTTGTGTCGCTCAGTGAAGCCAGCACACTAGACAGGCTCAGCAGCGGCACGCACCTCCGACCCTCACTATAACCGCCATTTTGAAAAGAGAGTGGCGCCACCTATAGTTAGTTGGAGTCGCGAATACTCGGCGACAACTTTTCTTGGCAATGCACTGGAGAGGAGGAGAGCCCGCGCACAGCCAGCACAGCTTTATTCAGCGCTCAAAATGGGAGAGGGAACGCGTGCCTGTACGCTCTACCGCATTGCCAAGAAAAGTTGTTTCGGTCATTCCTTTCAAGGAGCAATTTTCCCAAACACCCGAGGAGCCCCAGTTTTTGAGCATTGTCACACAAAGGGCCTGGATAATTGCTAAGCAGACGCGTCGCCATTTGAGGAATGGCGCGGGCTTCCTAAATTGTGTACTTTCCCAACAAACTGGGTGCGATACCTGCTTGTAGGCTTAATCCCGAATAAACTTTCCAAGAGAAGGCAGCGAGGCATACCGCGAGCGGCACCTGCTTGGCTCGAGGAAGCACGAAACGTCCTGGGGCTTTGACAAGGCATTCGGAATTAACTACTTATTCCCGTCGTTTGTTGTTCACAATGGTCAAAGCTTACGGTATAACCTTGTTTGCACGAAAGTACAAGGCTGGGGATCTGTTTGTCCTGTCCTTTCAGGTTTTAAATTATGGTTTAACTCCTTGGTGATGTGCCCATGGCCTTGTAGCATACGAGCCACTCATCCCTAAGCTGACGCACTGTCAGCTTAGGGATGAACGGTGGAAGCTACGTGTTTGTTGGAGCAGTCACAGGTCTATCGTTCACCCCGTAACCACGCTCTCGTTCATACCCACGCGCAGAGGACGGGACACGTGATTAAAGGTAGGTGTTTGATTGGTTCTGGTTAGCTTGCAGCTCCCATCGCACTGTCAGCTTTGGGATAAACAAAGTATAGTATCGTCGTGATGACGCGACGCCGTGAATCTGTCGTGCTTGGAGTTCGTAAGCCGTTGCCTTCCAGCGATGTCTACACGTAAGCTTTTCTCCTTCACCTTTCCAGCCATCCTTTGTGCGTCTGTCCAGCTCTTAGTACCAGGCTTTGCGCTCAGGTGGCCGTCGTTTATTTTCTCTGATGCTCTTTCACAACATTTCACCATGCAAAGTAATTTTTCTCTTCTTTTTAAAGCTTGCAAACGAACTTTCTAATTTAGGACAAAAGTAATTTCAAAAGTAATGAATAATTTTCTTGAAATTACTGGCTGAAAGTAATTCATTACATTACTAAATTACTAGCCTAGAAAAGTAATTCATTACATTACTCATTACTCCAAAAGTAATTTAATTACTGTAATTCCATTACAGTAATGTCATTACTGCCATCTCTGCATTTTACGACTTTCGGGGACACGGCAGTTTAGTTCCAGATTTTAGCGACACGTGGCGTATCGACCTTTACGAATTTTCAAAATGTAGTTTCGCGCGTCGATCACAATCGCGCCCTTCTTTCCCATCCCTCCCCTCACCGTCCTGCTACGATCCGCCGGTGACCTCCTCTCCTTCTTGCGCCTTCAGTCTGCTCCTGCGGCCGCGTGCTGCGTCATGTGCAAGAAACGTCGGAGAGACCAAAACAATAAAAAAAAGTTCGCTTATCGCGGACAATAGGCGCAAACATCGTGGAACAAAAAGAAAGGGTAAAAAAGACGCGGAAAAGATTAAAACTTCGCTGAAAAACTAGATTCATTTGAGAGGCCTATTTTACTGTTGTGTCTAACCATGTCAGGAAGGTACATACAGAAAAAACGCGTTCAAAATCAATCGCTGAGGGCATTCAGTCGTAGGGCTACGCCTTCTGTGCGCGGCTTGTCCTGGCACTGTGGATTGTCCAATTCTCACCGTTCATCCTCCTTTATTGTCTCTCCCTAAGCTGACTCCTCGGCGTTTATTTCGTGTGCTTTAGAGCAAAAACAGAAATGAATATTCAGGGGCAAAATGAATTCAGCGTACCCGTTAAGCAGGCGTGGAGGCATAAAATAATAAAATATGACAAGGCAAAAAATCAAGTCAAATTTGGGGGTTTTACGTGCCAAACCAACGACGGGCATCTGGCACGCCCCAGCGGAGGACTGAGGATTAATTTGGACCACCTGGGGATCTTTTGACGTGCAACCGAAAGCTCGGTTACACGGCGCCTTCTCCGCAATAAAAATATGACAAGGAACCAACGTTGCTTTATAAAATAAACGTAAGGGCGCAAATGAGCTAATGTACATTAAACATGATTAAAAACAAAAACGAGACTGCAGGTAACGACACACGCACTCAGAAGTCTCAAACACAGCTGAAATTTTATTTTCCAAAACATGGTTAAATAGGAAAAAAAAAAACGAACGAATAAGGGGAAGGGAAAAGCCTCTTTCCACAAATGTACATTCCGACTGTATAAGAATTGTATACCGTTATGGGACGTGACATCAGTCGAAGAAAGAGAAAACGATGACCACAAACGTTTGATAAAGGAATCGCTCGCAATACTACGTCACGGAAACGCTATTAATAGGCCTTGGTTTTGTATACCATATATCTTGGAGGATGTCGCGGAGGCCGTCATCTTCCTGGTTACTAACGGAATGTACATTTGTGGAAAGAGGTGTTCTTGGGGGTGTTCCCTTCCCTTTATTAGTTCGTTTTTTTTTCTGTTTATCCAGGTTTTGGAAAATAAAATTTCAGCTGTGTTTGAAACCTTTGAGTGTGTGTATACACTATTATACAAAATGGGTGATTACTAATTTCTGACGAGTTTGTAAATATGCCAAATGAACTTCAAGAATATTACAAAAAATAGGACACTTATTTTTAATAAAGTGACGAATTCTAATTGTGTTAATTTGGAACATGTGACACACAATCCGCTAAGCTAACAAACATTTAAAAAAATCGGTGAGCTTTTTCCGCATCCGCTCAAATGCCGCCGAGCTTTTCTCCGCATCTGCCGGTTTTGCGGTGAGCTTTTCTCCGGTGAGCTTTTTCCGCCGCCCCTGAACGGGACGCAGCAGATATCGTAGTGGGCAACATAGGATAGCTGCAAAGGGGCCAAAGCTGATAGCGGAGCGGGCTTTATATGAACAGCGGAGCATGTCGTAGAGGGGTATTGGAGCGGACCGCATCGGATAGGGAAGCTGACAGTAGCATCGTCCTAAAAATTTCGTCGTAGCGTATAAAAGGGCACCATGAAGTCTCAAAAACACCGTCATGTGCGCCACAAACTAACAACGCAGTTTGTAACTTTCGTCGCACTGTGCGCGAATGCGTCGGCATCCGGGACGTTTGGGCGATAGATCAAAGGGGCGAATTCAATTTCCTAAGTGCGTCTTTTTTTCTTTTTTTTTAATTAGCCGCATTTTTGGCGCCTTACAATGGTCCCAAACAGATGGTCCCGGACAAACTGCCCCCGGAAAGGGTGGCCCGAAGTGCTAACCCGAAAGAAAAAAAATGGTCCCAGTGAAAGTTTCCGCATTGTCTGCCTGATCTTCGCCGTTTTTTTTTTTTTTAGTGTATCTAGTTTCCCCGTATTGATCATATCTTACTGAAAATCTAAATACGGCATTACAAAACAGATGTGAATTCCGAAACACTAGACGTTTCAGTTTAGCTATTAAATTTTAAACGCTGAAAGCCTGTGAATTGATGAAGCTGGAGGAAACAATCATAGCCACATGTTGAGGAGCAATTATAGCAGGCATAATGTAGCTAATATCTACAAGAGTACGCAACACAAACATTCTACCATTCCTACTGCTTTCTGTACACTCATTCAGCGTGTAACTAATTTTAATGTATACACATTTATACTGAAAAATACACACCCTTCATTGAATACAGCAAATCCAGACATTGAATCGGAGGTCCTTCCATTCAATGAGGTGATATGTGTGGGGATCGGTGCATAATGCTCACCCACAAAAAGGTCAAGAAATGCAATTTAGTCTTCGCCTGACTCGCGAACTAATCGGGAGCTCGCGCTTGTGCCCGCGGTGCGCCCCTGAAAGTCACTGCCGACGTCAGCGCGCAGATTGTTGCCCGCTTGCCACACACTTCACCGAACGCCGTTTCATCGAATCGATCTACAACATTTGGTCAAATGTCGTGAAGGCTGGCATTTTTTCCGATGTTAGAAAGTTAACTAGTAGACCCTAATTTTGTTTTAACCACCATAAATGATTGATTTCGACGGTAACTTTTTCATCACATCTTTGGTGCAATGCGAGACACAAGTAGTGGGCATGTAACTCCCTGAAAGCCATGCATGGTCGAAGAAACGCTCATAATAGTTTTATAAGATATACGAAAAGGCGCTTGAGTACAGTAAACGATACATTACATGTGTGACCTGTAATCCCAACTTTGGGGCGTGGAGAGAGCAGAGTATTTTGTTGATACGACAACAATCTCTAGAGAGCTTGAGGCTACCTGCTGACGCCGTAAAATCTGAAGCAAGAACGTTTGCACACAGGAACTGTGGGCACGGCGCGTCCGTAGAAACATCTTTCAATTATTCGAAAATTAATTATATGGCTATATTTTTTAAAGTTTTTTAAGTACCGTCGTACTTTTGAAACGTTTGCATGTATGCCCTCATAGGGGCTTGTGATGTATAAATATGAATATATTTTTATTTACGGAACATTCCAGACATTTTTTTGTTTTATTAAGGCAAATATGTTGTTGTAACAACTAAACATTTATATTTTTTTACATTATTTATTTAGTGTAATATTCTAAAATACAGCAAATCTACGTTTTAATTCTGCAGAAATAATTGTTGTCATAAATGAATTTCCTGTCTTGCAAGGGACTCTGGTAGCTAGAAATATCAATATTAAAAAATAATACAGTATTTGCTTGACCCCTTTTTGGCCAGATGCGGGTTTGTGAGTGCTTCGCTGTGCACTTGCCCTGATGGTCATTTCTTAATGAGCTTAATTGCCCAGTACTGGTACCGAAATAATAAGTTAATTGGTTAAAGAATCAAGACATTCACTTAAAATTAGAGTCCTCTGTGAGTCACTCATTGCATTATCATAAAAGACACCTACATGGAAAGACTCAAGCTTTACGTAAATGCCTGCTGTCGCTACGTGCTTCCTATGTGTTGGTACGCTTCTTTTTTCTGCGACAACTTGGCGATATCGAAATAAAAACTAGCATCGCCTACAGTGTTATTAAACGGCCCTACGCTCGCAGTGTACGCGCCACTGATATGCCATAGCAGCGATTGCTCAAAATTGGCAAGAAGTCAGTCCGTGAATAATAAATACATTTTAAACTTGTTTCTTTCTATCTGTACTGTCTATTTCTCGAGTCAGGCAAAAGCGTGTGACCCTCCTCGATAATTAAAGTGCGAGTGTGGAAAAAGAGAAAACGGAAAACAATGGCGAGATGGTTAACATGAGAGTAGTAGTAGTAAGCGTTTTATTGAAATTGAAAACCTTTTCAATAAAACGCTTACTACTACTACTCTCAGGTTAACCTTCTCGCCATTGTTTTCCGTTTTCTATTTTTCCATACTCGCACTATAATTTTCGAGAAGCTTAACCTGAGAGGTTAGTCACGGCCTGCTACTTAGTACAGGGGGAAGGGAAGCAGGCAATGAAAATAGCGATGAAAACGACGCTAGCATTAATCCGTCGCCATGAAACACCCTTCGTGCTGTAGTTGTCGTTCTATATAGTCAATCCAGCGAAGGCGATGAGCATGACTTTGGGGTCACCAAAAAATTGAAAAATAAAATCTTTCTGCGATCATGTGTACTGCTCGTTTGGCCACAGGAAAATCTCACTCCGGTAGTCGTCCTCAAAACTATTTTTGACAAAGACGTCATCAGCATTCTTTTGCGTTCTGTCATTTGCGACAAAATAACTTCTGTTTAGCCGTATCATATGATCAAATTTTTTCCCGAAAATCCTATTCTTAAGTGCTCACATGCAGGTTGTTCTTTATCTTGCAATAAAACATAATTAAATTGTATAAAATGGAAAGTGTAGGACGAAATAGTAGTCTACCTGAAGCGAGGTGAAGCTTTACGTTTTGAGGGTAGAGGAGGGGTGGTAAAAATATGGGATGAGGATAATTCGTGAAATGCGCACTTGTGGCAAGCCGACTGGTGACAGGATAATTCATCACATAGGAACATTCGTCATAGGGCGACTCGTCCATTGGACAGTTGGTCACATTGACAGCGCAGAGAAGGATATAATAATCTACAAATCGCAATTTTCAGTAACTAGCTATGTTCTCTGACGAGTGCGCAGTTAGAACAATAGAACAGGATGCCTTATTGAAAAGTAATATGCATGTAAATGTATGCAATGCCGGGGGATGTGCATAGTCGTTAGAGCATGCATATATACCACGTAATTTTTGTTTCAGGTTGCTAGAAAGAATGTAGATGTACAAATATGTTTCGAATAGAAAACATTTGAGAAAGAAACTTTACTATTCCGATATAAGAAGTCCAGGACTTCAAGCGAACCATTGTGCGACGGGTTGCCCCCGTGACGAATCATCCTATGACCAATGTTCCGCTGTGACCAACGGGCCTGTTACCAGTCGTCCTGTGACGAATCGACATGTGATAAATGGACCGTATCCTTAAAAATATATAGCTGCAGGAAAAAAAAAGTTAACACTGTACATAACTTTTCAATCGGGACGCATAGAGCGATTAGGGCGGACTTTTTGCATGTTGTGATATGCACTGATTACGTTGTCATTTTGTTTTTCAATGTCTAGAAGACAGTTTCGCCGCATCCGTTAGGTCAAGCACCGGTTAGGGTGCCGCGAACCGATTAGTTCATGCACTTTTTGAGAATATGATTTTTTGCGTTGTGCTGGCGTTGATGTCAACCTTGCCAAAAGTATCCATTAGTGCCTCTCTGTGGTCCTCGTATGTTGGTTGCGCCCATCAGGCATGTTTTATGTCTCCGGATTGACTGCACGAGGTGCGATTAGCTGTGTTCTACCGTCTGAGATAGAATTATGACGAAAACCAAATACGTAAAACCTAGCTGGACTAGTTGAGAAAGCAATTAGGCATGACCGGGGTGAAGACATTTATGTACATGGGACGTATGCATGGTAGACCAAAACATTGCGAAGTAGTATATCTCCTTCACAAGAAGTAAATGGTACCACCAGGAATCTTTTTGACCCGTGTGTGAAAACGCTCCGCTGTTGTATAAATAAAAAAACAAGCTTGCGCATAAAAATTCGATAGCGGTGTAAAAGCAAGCCTTCACGCAGAAAGGCCCAGCATAACTAAACGGTATAAACCGCACCGACCACTTTGCGTCCTTCAAAGAGATCAAACGAGGTGTGCTCAGTGCTTGGAAAAAACCACCTCTCTATTCGACAAACGCATTGTTGAGATTATTTGAAGTGATTTAAGAGAGCTTTAAGTGCTTTAAGAACAGAGCTGCTTAGTGGTGCATCGGTCGAGTTTCCAACATATAAAACTACCTCAAAATATTCACGAAACAAAGGCACTAAGACTCTTTGAGCAAATTTAGTAAGGAATATTTATTTTTTGTGTTTTGCAATATTAGTAAATAGGAAACTACAATCAAAATACTACATTTTATGTTGAAATGGGGATCCGGACAATATGGTTCCGGACATTATGGTCCCAGGCCATATGGTACCGGACAAAATGGACCCGTACAATATGGTCCCGAGTGCTAGACCGGTAAAAATAATCCCAAATCATTTTCGCGGAATTTTTTTTCTTTTCTTGCTTTTCACAGGTTTGTAGATTGCGTGTATTTATTTTTGATAAACATTTATGACATGAGCTGTTGGTCATTTTGAAGTTTGTTTTTTATTGCTTGGTCCTCGCAGGTTTCAGTTATTAAATGTGATTCACAAAATACTTATGTTGCGAGCCGTTTGTCAATCTAGAGTTTATATTTTTTGCGCTTAATGTTCACCATTCGTTCTTCTTTTTGTGCGTTCAACTTCAGTTTTTGCCAGTCTAAAGAGAAATGCAACAGCGACTACTAACAATCTGCACACAGTACGTACAAGGGAGCCGTACCATGAATGACCTTCTGAAGGGCGTGGGCCATATTAACACGTTCCCACACCAAGCGCCGCTTCAAGATCGTAGACCTTTTGTTGGAACATAATAAAACGTCTCATGTGTTCAAGAGCATGTTTATTTCCATTGATATTTCCTAACATTGCATCGAAACATGTGGTACCTGCATAATAAATTGCCTTTATTCCCTCTATGGCGAATCGACATGTGACGAATGGACCGTATTCCATTTCTATCACTCACCTTAAAAGTAATCGCTACAGATAACAGCGACATTTTAGACAGAGGGTCAAAAGTGTCGAAAAATTTACTTGGGAGCATTTTGTCCAGGCTTTTACTCGGTACCAAATCGTCCGGGACCATATTTTCCACGACCATATTGTACGGGACCATTTTGTCCGGGACCATATTGACCTACACCCGTTGAAATGTGGCCTGGACGCGTGACAGCGTAGCCTTTAGTGTATTAATAAATGTCCCGAGACGCTCATTGACGCGTGACACCACACCTTCCACTGCGTTACCGGCAGGCTTCTGACACCAGCATGGCAGACGTCCTGTGCAAGCCATATATAGATATGTCGCTTGCGCGTATCTAATCGCGCATCGGTTTATAAAGTCAACTTTGCCGACGGGAACCAAAAAAACAACATATTATGGCGCTTGTACTTTGATCTTGTTTTTTTTAAACTCTAGTGCATGCTGACTCATTTTTAATATTAGTTAGACCTAAGATAGCTCTTAAATGATATTACAGTAGAGTGGCAGCAGAAACACCATTAATCATACCCAGGGATCTTCGTTTTCGGGTAAAATTCGATATTTCCGATTTTTGCACCCGGAACGAGTTTTATGAAAACCGAGTTAAACCTGCTTCCTCCCCAAAAACCCACTTTCCTGGAAGGCGAAAACCAACTGAAAGTCTGTAAATTAAGATACATTCTAGGATCACTTTTAGTGTGTCCCCAGTGTTGCAAGTTCGAAGATCACATATATTTTCTAATTTGAGTGACCGCCGACATATATTCGCTTCCAAACGAGCTTAGATGGTACTTGGGGGCGGCGGAGAAAAGCTCACCAGAGAAAAGCTCCCCACCAAACCGGCAGATGTGGAGAAAAGCTCACCGGCCTTTGAGCGAATCCAGAGAAAAGGTCACCGATTTTTTTATTTGGTCTCAGCTTGGCGGATTGTGCGTCACAGGTGGCAATTTAACACAATTAAAATTCGCCCATTTAAAAATAATTCTCCACTTTTTTGTAATATTCTTGAAGTTCATTTGGCATATTTACTAATTGCTCAGAAACTAGTAATCACCCATTCTGTATCTTAATGACGCCGCAAGTACAAAATCCGAACATCGGACATCCGTAAAAAGACAACAATTTATTGACAGCTCGACAGTGCGCCGTCGGTAGCTCTGTCAGATAAAGAGGTTTGTTTTTTGCGAGCTAATATGAATAGCGGTGTGTGAACCGTTTCAGCTCCAGACATTGTGTAGTGCCTAATAGAAAAGTAGGTGTTTGTTGATTCAATCAGTGTCAGCTACGCTGTTTTTTTTTCCTGTTATTTTTACTAATAATACTTTAGTTGCGAGTACAGCCTCGTCCTGTCGCGTTTGTTGTCTTCACTCCGTCTTCGTCGTTTGAGCGGTTTTCATCATGTATAACCTTTACCAACTCGCCCAACTCGCTACCCTACAGAAGACTAGTTCTCATATAGTCACGAGTAACAACGGTGACAGTGTGCAGCTCTGAAGGCCATGGGTTGCTCGCCGTAGAAGGGCACTATCGCACAAAGGCAACGTGCGGGAACAGCAGCACGAACGGCTAGAAAACGTGCTTCTCCGTGGAAGAAAGAAACCTCGATATCCTACTGACCGTTCTATCTTCTTTTCAAAGGTTAACAAAAGATTCAAAGAGAATTTCAGGCACGGCGTTGTAAAGCACGCATTTTTGGATTTTCGGCATTTACAGTTTTGCTTTTTAGGTTTTAGGCAGACATTATTAAGTTTTCGAACTTTTTCCTGTTCTTCAAGTTCATGAAGTTTTTAAATAGGCATTCGTTGCTTAGAGAGTAAACCACAAAAAAAAAACACTCACCCGCCGTTATTAAATTGGGGCCAATATACACAATATGTTAAACAAATATTACAAAAAAATTAATTTTCTTTTTTTTATAAAGCTGACGAATTTTAATGATAGTCGATTGACATATGTTACGCGTGATCCAACAGCCTCCATATAAAAAGAAGAAAAAAAAATCGGTGAGCTTTTCTCCGCATCCACTCAATGGTCCGTGATCTTTTCTCTGCATCCGCCAGTTTTGCGGTGAGCTTTTCTCCGGTAAGCTTTTCTCCGGGATTCGGTACTTGGAGACTGGAAACAAGTCCATGGAAGCTAAGTACTGATTCCCCTGAAGCCGACGCGCTATAGTAAATTTCATTTTAAATTGTTGATATTTTTTAAATAAAACTCGTCAAGACCCGAATTTTTGAATCACTCCTTAAAAAGCCCGATTTCTCCCGGATTATCATGTATAAGAATAACACCCGATTTTTCAAAAATATACAACGCAAAACCGAAGACCTTAATGACGCACCCTTTTGAAATTGCGACAAGTAACTTCGTGCTGGTTTGCAAGAGTGTAAACAAATACATGCGAAATATGCAGAAAAAAGTTATAAATCTTCAGCACTGACGCGCAAAGCCTACTTAAATACGAAAATAGGTTATAATCTGCGGGTCAATATACATATATATATATATAATAAAAACATGAAGAAAAAAAATTGTGCCACCCTCGAGAGGGTTCGAACCCCGGAGTGTGAACCGGTACACGGCAATTCAAGCCCGGCGCGATAACCGCTGCGCCACTACCGCAGACGGCGACGAGGGCATAAAGCTTGGTTATGACCTTGCGTACGGTCGGCCGGTGCGGCTCGTGGAGGTATGTCGTGCAAAATGCGTTCAGGAACCTTTCTGAATGGTACTACCGGGAACCTACCTGGCTAAAGGAGTCGCGGATAGTCCCGGCCTCCTTAATCACCGATTACTTTTGTCAGGGATCTGCCTACAATAACTTAATACCGCAAAGTTCGTCTCTCTCTCGAGATTTCCCATACAAACTGACCAGAATTTTAACCGCATTTGGAACCACCTTCCGCTCTTTTTTAGGCTCTTTTTTTATGTCGAGGCGATGTCAACGCTCATCAAGAACCCATGTCTGGTGTAACTTTGATAACTGTGCGCTCATTTTTATTTTATAACGAGAAAACGAATTTTCCCATTGAAATTTCGACAGGGTACCGGCGTCTAAAGATAGATGGCGCAAGTGGACCGTGTCCCCCAGAGCCGTTTATTGAGAGAGTTTGGCCATACATTGGTTTGGATAGGCGAGCATCTTCGGGGCCCAACCACAGGCCGCGAAACAGCCCCTAGCGGTGAAGCCGTGTGCTCGTAAATTTGTGACACGACTATACTTCTCTGCTTCACCTTATGTGCGAGCGAAGGCAAAACTGGACGCGCGAGCACGGAAGCTCCGTGCGCTCAGGCTTTGCTCGAGCGCGCGAGCTGGGGAGAGAAATGCAAAAAGCGCTGGTCACGCGCTTCTAGCTTCGGCTTCGCTCGCAGATAAAGTGAAACGAAGTATAATTTTGAGCGGTGCCGAGCGGGACTCCCGCGTCTCAAGACCCGCCCGCGCACCCGCACCCTTTGCACTGCTTTCTTTCAGCCAGTCCCCAGGACGCTGTTCTTAGGGGGGCAGTGCAGACAGCGGTGTGGGCAGCTGAGCGCGTGGCTTTTGGTATGCCCGGTGCGTGCCGATGCAGCGGGGTCTCGTACAAACAAAAGCGTTTCGCTGAGCTAGGCTCACGCGCCTGTGCCTTTGTCTTCACTGCAGACATTTGTGAGATGGAGCAGGAGGTCTCCTGATTGGTCGACGCTGAGTCCCAAATTTAGTTTACGCTCTGGGCGTGGGG
>JAZHYW010010519.1:0-106588 GCA_037355805.1 Ixodes ricinus | reverse complement strand
TGATAGTCCTTGTAGAAATAAAATGTTTTATTTAAGAGAAGAGTGTATGTGCACTCCGTTACCTGTAAGCTCACAAGGCACCGAAAGCTGCAACCACACCCGCCATCCTCCTGGCTTGCGGCCTCGGGAAATAGTCCTGGAATCGTGCAGACAAAGCTAGCCGTGCGCATGCTCAGTAACAGCGTCTACCTCCGCTTCGAGATTCGGAGCAAAAGAAGCTGATCTATACGAAAGCCCCCTTTAGACTCGGGTGTTTCGCCTGTTATCCACAAGGAAATAAAAACTTGGCTTTAACGTTACAATGTGTAGCCAATGCAGAATGCAGGTGTCCCAGCTTACCTTGATCACTCCGCTGACCGAAAACTCGACCAGTCAGAGAAAAAGTTGTGGTTACTGGTTATCGATCGTTCATCGGTTCTCACTTTCGTATCAATATTCCTGGAGGTCAGGGAGGGGAGGTGATAGAGGCGAAGCGGTGGCCACTAGCTCCTCACACAAACAATAGAGAATCACAGCCCTTTTACGCGTTCTCTCTCTCTGTCAGCATTCCTTAGACGGTCTTACAGCCTCCCCCCCCCCCCCCCCCTTTATGTTGACAGTTGACTGTAAAGTGAGGAGAGTGGACTCGACAACCATGCCCAGATAAGTAAACCAAAAGTATCGTCCGTACCCTCGAAGATGATGCTGTTTGCCTCGCGTTGGGCGCTTTTCAGCCGTGCCTGAAGATCGTTCTAGAATACAGTAGCTCACATCAAAGACAAAGATAATTTGACCCTCGCACGAGGCTACATCGTCTGTTACGAGAGTTGCGAGCAGTGGCGTCACAAGGGGGGGGGGGCGGGGGGGGGGGCGGACCGTCGGGTGCAGCGCTCGGGGGGTGTCGCGGCGTGCCACGAGTGTGGGGTGGGGGGCGGGGGGGGGGGGGAGTTGCGGCGGGCTATGCAAAAGCGGGGGGGGGGGGGGAGGTCGCGGTGGGCTACGCGAAAGCGGGGGTGGGGGAGGGGTGCGTCGCGGCGGGTTACCGCCCCGGGTGCCGCTGACCCTCGTGACGCCACTGGTTGTGAGCCCGCGAATCGAGGGGGTAGGGACCCGCGTTTGATGTTTGCGTAAGTGGGGGGAGACGTCGAAGAAGTTTGAAAGGGTGAAACGGTGTAAAAGACAAAACAAATAAACACGAAGAGCTTTCTCCCTGTCTGGTATAAGAAGAAAAACAATGACAGTTGGCGACGGAGAGCCTACTCGGCGTTGTCTTATAGGAGCTTTGTCTTTCGTATACTTGTATACGCCTTGCCCGTTTTTCTAGTGGTTCTAGCGACAGGTCATACAAAAAAAATCGTGTTTTCTTTACGGCTATTCTTCCCCTTCCTGATGTTTTCTATTTTGTTCAACTTGCTTTCTTTACGCTGCTGAATGTTCTGCTCCCATTGCTCCAGTTGCTGTATTAGGAACTCATCTTTTAAAAAGTAACTGTTATATATCAATGTGTTTAGTAGCGCCCTTTCGGTGGCGGTTTGGTCTTCTCTTCAATAAAGGTCAGACCTAGCCGTGTGGACGGACACAATAATACGATGGCGGCCCGTCTGAACGAACTGAACGAACGTATGTGTCCGATTCAATCGACGACAATCAATACATAACAGTAACAAGCAATAGAAGCAATCCGAAAGCCAATATTTTGTCACGAAATTGCATTACAAATTACTTCCGGAAAAAGTAACGTGGCAATTACAAAAGGTGCTTCGAAAAAATAACGGCTTACAAGCTAATCCGTTACGTGTAAACAAACATTACTCCTGTCTCGCTTGCAGGAACAAACTTGGCGAGTCTAAGGGTAAGTGACATCCGACCGTGGACTGGAGGGACGGGTACAGGTTCACGAACATCATGAAGAAAATAGTGCAAAACAACATGGGCGAAGCCGAAGCGACGAGGTAGACAGGAAGGGCGCCAACTGACGACGTCGACATTTGGTCACAGTCTATAAAGGAGGAGGAGAAAGAAGTTACTTGATGTTATTGCTTAAAAGAAAGAAAAGTACACCCTCAACGTTGTTAATGCGTAAATTTTCTTAAATAAAATGTATGAAAAAGGTGAGCGGCTGATGATATCTTTTTGAGTGAAAAAAGAACAGTAAGGAATAAGAGAAAGAAGCAAGCAACAATTTTGAAACCAAATTTAAAAAAAATTGCCGAGGTACATGCTACCTGAAATCGCAGATGATAAAAAATATGAAGTTTGAGACCAAAAAGGAACATACGTTTGCAGGCTGAGTACTCGTACGTCAAGTCATAAGATTAAGGTAGTAAAGTTCCTCGGAGACAATGCGATCGATGGGGCGCTGATGCACACCGCCCAACGAGACACACGCCTGAGCTTCACACAACTCGCGTGTTCTTTTGGACCTAAGACGTCTTAGGTTTTTGGCTTGGCTAAACACTGATGGAGTACATACAGACCCTTTCATGTATTGCAAGATGGCCGGCTGGGGACGATCTCAAGGCTAAGGTAGACATGTTCTCGTAAGCGATCATTCATGCATCGGCCTGTTTGTCCCACACATTTACTTTCTCTTGCCAAAAGGTCAACAAACATGTTTTAGTTTATTATCCAACATATAGTGACGACTAGCCACCTGTTATGTGCCCCTCTGGACGTTTAAATCACCAGCACAGATCGCATTAGTGTACACTCCCATGCAATATGAAAGACCCACTGGGAGCGCGTGGCCGAGGTGGTGGCTGGCGGAGGCGCTGCGAGCGCTCCGGGCAATTCCATTCTGCTTCGAGAGGAGGACGCTCACTGGGGCCTCAGCTGGAGCGCAACGTGCTTATCAGTTTGTGGTGAGCCCCGAGTGAGCGTCGTCCCCTCGAAGCAGAATGTAAATGCCCGGAGCGCTCGCAGCGCCCCCGCCAGCAGCGCCTCTGCCACGCGCTCCCAGTGGGTCTTTCATATTGCAGGGCACCGTACCTTTCACGGTTGTTTCTTATTAAATAGGTTTGAAATAAAATGAAATACCCCGTATATGTCCGGCTTCCGAAACAAGCCGAGATTTTATGGACATTCGCAGCGTTTCTAATTGAAACGCGTGCTCAAATCACTACAAGTATTTTGTTTTAAAATACTTTCCAAACTAACTATCCCCTAAATACTATCGAGTGCTTTTATCTTTTGTGTCCTTACAAGTTACAACAGATCCTTTTCAAGACCCCATCAAACAACACTGGCGGTCTCCATTTCTTGGACGCAAAGCGTGCCCTTAGATCTGGGACCTCGCCGAACGTTTAACATAGCGCTCGTTCTCAATACGAGCTCAACTGAGTTTGCGCCTAACGCTGGCGCAGACGTCGTCTCCGATACAAATTCAAGTGCGCGCCGGAACGATGGCTGGCCACGGCCCGACTATATGCGCGCTCGCTGTCTTACGGCCTCTCTCCAGTAAGGCATGACAGCACTATTCGCTCTTTCTCGTGTGAGTGGTAACATGGTGGTGCCTGTGCAAATAGCCCCCAACCACTTCTGGTTCTGAACTAAACGGCGGGTTTCGCAGTATTTGGGAAACCAAATATACACGCTATCTTCTGTAAAGGGCCACTTATAGTACTTTCAAACATAATTCACTCTTATGATAAAAAGAATGAAGAGTAAAAAATTAGGAAATATACGTGAACAGGAAATGTGCCGGGGCTACCCAATGGACGGAGCCACTGAGTTTGTTGCCAAACAAAAAGGGGCGAATAGTAGCAATCCGGCACTGCCTCGTAGTTTGCTCGAAGCGTCACTGGGTGGCTCGAAGCTGCCCCGCAGCGCGACAAAGTTTCTGTGGCTATGCAACACCTTGCTCGGTCTGTTCGCAATCTTTTAGGGGAGCCAACACATCCGCCTTTCGATTTCCGCTTTTCGCCGCAGATGCCAACTGCTTCAAGACTGGTTCTCTTGGGGCTTCCTCTGCTGGTGCAGGCATTAAGACCTTTGACCCATGCACCGAACCTATGGGTACGACTCCGGGGAGTTTAATATTTATGCGATATATCGGCACATAATCATTTGGTTTAAGGTGACTGCTGCACAAAACCGTAGATGGGGATTTATCGTTCACAACAAAACATCCTCTTCTTCCACGCAGTGCTTAACGATTCATCGCTGGGCAGCTGAAACACACGCCAAGAGTCTTTTCTGGCGTCGACTTGCAATTCGCAACGCAGCAGTAAATTACTGGACCACGCGAAATTCCCCGATGAGCAGCAAGGTGCAGTAGCGAGAACACTCTGCAAACATCGCTATCCCGGCGTCTATGAACACGACCGCCATTGATCTTGACAAGTTTGTTGGTCCAGTTTTTTTTTCACAGAAAGGGAGCTGAGGCTTGTAACTTCGCCAGGTAAAATGTACCACTTCAATACACACTTAGTGAAGCGCTGTCTATGTACAGGCGTCAATTTTTCCGGCTCGTTTTGTAGCGGATTCATTGTAGACACCCCTCCCATTCGCGTATCCAGTCTACAGTCTTTTCCTCGAGTGAAAAGTAATGATTATAGTTGGTGGTGATATACGTTGGCCCAATCTAGTGCTAGCTACGTTGCAAAAATAGAAAATGAGGTAGTGCCACGTGCCTGGCCGAGTGGGCAGCGCACGCGGCTCCTAAGCGGACGAACAAGGCCCGAATACCGCTGACCATTTTGCATTGCACATTTCGTTGCTTTGCAGGAAAGTTCCAGTGCATTCTCGCTAGTTACTGTGTCTTCTGGACTAGAACCTTCATGAACACAGACCGTGTACAAAAACAGCTGTAGAACGCCGAACGAGAAAGCTGGTTTTCTGCAAGCTCGATCCCGCTGCCTAGCTGACATCGCCGACTGCGACGCCCATAATTGTACTTTTATTTTGGGCCAACTTCGCCGCAATAAACATCTAGTTTTCTTAGGAACTCGTTGTTTGTTCCTTCCTGAAGGGTGACATTCATGTGGAGGTGCAGGGAAATTTACCGTATGCCGTTTACTCCTGCACCCCGAGGAGCCGTGAACCCATTCGAACCCGAGCCCGGCAGACAAACCGCAAGAAGAGCGAGCCCCGCAAGTAGACCGCGCGGAGCCTGAGCCCCGAGCCAGTCGCAGCAACCTGGGAGAACCATCGGAATCGGGCCTCATACCGGAAAAGCCGAAGTGAACCCCATTTACGCGATTATAGGTCCTTTTATCTAAGGGATCTTTATGTTCGGCGGCGCATCAGTTCGCGATTCTTTGCGCGTGGCATGTGCTCGCTTTCCAAGAGCGCGGGCTGCTTCGCCGACTGCAAAGATACTTATGCTAAATGCACCTTTATGGTGGCCGTGTGAATGGTGTAATACCCGATTCATACGGTCATAAAATCGGCGTCACACTGCTTATACATCACACAAAAGCCAGTCTGCATACAGATTCGAACGGCGAGTCGCCTCGAGATCCGTGCTTCGAATGCCGCATGGCAATGCGTTCAAGAAGAAACTTGGCACGCGGCATTTGAACCACGGATATTGCGGTGACTCGTGTTTGCAGACTGTCTTTTGTATGAGAGTATGAGCAATGTGACCTCGGCTTAAGAATATTTTTAGCTACTATACATAAAAAGCTCAATTGGGAAACTCACTTTTGAAACCCGGACCGCTCGCGTCCACCGAGCCCAAACGAAATGCGATAACAGCGCCACCCTTTAGCGACGAGTCAAAACATGAAAGTTCATTTATATTGTTAGTGCGAAATGGCACGGCGAGATAGCGCCACCGGCCCCTGCGCGATTCAACCTGAGCCGATACATGCAGAACTCCAGTTCTCGGAGTGGCCGCTGCGTGAGAAATGGCGGCGTTGCGATCACCTTTAGTTCGGTTCTCGAGTACGGGTCGAAGCCACTTTTTCAAAGCAGGCTCTATGGCAGTTTCCCAACTGAGTTGTTTTAGTAACGTTGCTTTGGCTAGGGGGCCTTTATCCTAAGCGGCGAATCAATTCACGATCCTCCGCGCGTGGCCTGTGCTCCCGACCCAAGGTTTGCAGGCTGATTCGCCAATTGCAAAAGGAAGGTACCTTTATGCTGGCTGTGTGAATAGAGTAATATTGACACAGTCATCGAGGTGCCTTTAGCTAAGAGACTAATATCCCATTCACACGGTCAACATAAAGGTACCTTTAACATAGGTCCCTTTGCTGTCGGCGAATCAGCCCGTGCTCTTTTGTCGCGAGCACACGCCACGCGCGCAAGATCGTTAATTGATTGGCCGCAGAGAATAAAGGTCCCTTAGCCAAAGGTACCTTTACGGTCGTGTGAATGGGGTATATAGAGTTTTTTATGATCAGCCACGACACATCTTCCGCGCGTGGCACGTGCTCGCACCACATGCGCCGACTGAGGGGGTAAGCGGCCCAACCGCAATTTTTCGGTAAAGGCAGAACCCCCCCCCTCCCCCCCAGCAAATGCCGGGATCGCCCCCCCGCCCTCTCCCCTGGGTGCTCCTCGGGAAAGCAAGTTGTATACACTCGCCTCCAGGACCTACGCCTCATTCATCTAATATGTGCGCCATGGCGGGTACCTGCACATATCGACAGGTGTCGCCCATGAGTCAGAGCAACGAGAAAAAACGAATTGCAAACAATGCACGCACATTTCTATACGAGACAGTTCAAAAAACTCAATTCTAGGCGAAAAAAAGATAGTAATATAAACGAAAACAAACCTATACAAACGGCAGGAAATACGTAGGGAAAGACTCCCTCAGCGACGGCAATCGTTGCGCCGGTCTTGCCCAACAAAATGGGCGGCAAAAGGCGAAAAAGGAGCACGGGGCTATTACAGTTGTTGTGACGGAAGCAAAAAGGAAGCAGAAGGAAGACGAATGGACTGGTGACAAAATTAAATGAAGATTCATTGGTGGATCTGTAGGGAGTCTGTTAGCATGACCTTTGTGAAATGCCACACAAGTTTCCCTTTGGGAAACGCTAACGCTGACCACTTTCCTTTTTTGTTTTGGCTTTCTCTTTTTCTTCCTCTATTTTTCGCTGCCTATTTTTGGCTTCATTACGGGGTCAGTGTTAGCGTTTCCCAAAGGGGGACTTGTATGTGGCGTTTCCCAAAGGTCATGCCAACGTACTTCCAAAGATCCACCATTGGATCTTCCTTAATTTTTTCCCGCGAAGCGCCAAGCCCGCTTCGCCTAGCCTTTGTCGCACGCAGACCCGCGTCGGCTTGTGTGTGTGTAAGCGCTGTGAATAAGATAGGGGGGGGGGGAGAGAGGGCCAATAGTGGATGCGCACCTGGTGCGTTTGTCACTGGCTTTTGCCGCTTCTTGCGCCGCATTTGGCCTTGCCGAGCTATAGGCGCTGCTTCCACTCCATCTCGTTCGCCCGCCTTACACGCTTAGCAGCGGCATCCGCTACCTGACGCTGCTTTCGCTGTTCACCTTTATGTTCACCCAGAGCCGCTTATACTGAGAAAGTTTAGCCGATGGGCGAAGTTTGTTGCCCGCCAGAACCAGCGGATTTCGCGATAACACAAAAGCGTCTCTCTGTCTTGCTTATTCCTGAGAAATAGCATAGAGCTCCTATGAGTTAAGGCCCTGTCACACTGAGTCAACAGTCGGACAACTCTATACGGCAAGACGAAAAAGTCCTGTGTCCCGTGACCCTAGCTGTCACATCTAGGCAACAACAACAGTCGGGCAACATGTTACTGCCGCCCGGCAACCGTGTTGTCCGATTTGTTGTCCGACAACCCTGCCACACCGCGCTGACGGCGGGGAGGGAACACTCCGCCATCTTGGTTGTTTACCGTCGTTCGTGTGCGTCATAGAGTAGATGGAAATGTGACTCTACAAACTGCTAGTGCGTTCGAAGTGCCGGAAATGACCTCTGTACGACATCAACCCGTGACTGTGATTAGAAAACTTGACACGGGAAGTATTTATCACCCTTTATTTTATCAAAATGCTCATCATTCGCTGACAAAGCAGATAGCCCTGATCCAGGAAAGTGAGATCGCTGATATATGTTCGGGATTTACGCCACCGTATGCACTGTTTCTGCTCGGTTCTTTCTTTCATGCAATTTCTATTTCTACTGTAAAATTGAGTTAGCACCAGCAGTACCCCAAAGCGTCTTTTGTGGCGTGGTGTTGAGCTGAACTGACGACAGTGCTTGAAAATTGCTACACCGACGCGATCGGCCTTCATGACAGTTGGTGGAATAAATATTTTTCAACGCGGTCTACTTGCCTACCGCCTGCTCAGGCGCTGGCATGCTGTGCGATCGCTTCATTCTCCAAAGCGTCCTGGTATTTTTCGAAACAAATAAGGTGTCTGGTAGCGGCTGTTTCCAAGTTCCAAGCGTCAACAACCGTTACAAAAATGGTCGTATTTTAATGCTTCGATTTTTTAATAATCGCTTTCCCTGGATTATTTTTTATTATACTTTATCAGCGCGTGAGTAGGTATGCCATTTTATTTCACTAGCAGTAATGTGAGCGGGTCTCTCGGCAGTTCTAATTTCAACACCAGTCTGAACATTCACGACCGTAGCTAGCTGTGACCGTTTCGACAATATATTTTCGTAATTACGCAGTAAAGACATTAATCAAATTATTTTAGCTGCACGCCAGCCTTAATTGTTGCTAATCAACGTTTTCCAAGCCTTTATTTGAGTTAAACGTTATTGATGAAGACTAGCTCTGCCATCGAAGCTATATGTGTTTTCGTGTTGCCGGCCCGAAATTCGCTCAGCCAGCGATCATGGGCAACACACGTTGTCCAACCCAAGTTGCTGCTGTTTTTGTTGCCGAAAGCTGTCATACCAAGGCAACATTTTAGTTGTCGTCCACGTTGTGCTGTGTTTGCCGCGATGTGACAGGTTTGTCGGACAACACGGGGAGCGAGCAACAAGTTGCCCGACTGTTGGACAGCGTACTGAGTGGTCGTTGCCGTCGTGTTCCTTCAGTGTGACAGGGCCTTTAGAGCCACGAAATGGTGGACGGAAGTAGTCATCACGCGGTTGTTAGAGCTACGCTGCTGTGGTTTCTAGGCTGTCAAAATCTGCTTAAAGGCCGATGTACAACCTCGGTTTTCTGCAGGGAAGAGAATTTTCTAGCGCTCCCCTCTCCTAAGCTGCGAGGAGAGCCAGATTGGGGCAAGGTAAAAAGTGGAGAGGAATATAGGAAAGGGGAGGCGGGCAAAGTGGAAAGTGCGAAGTGTACGTCGGCCTTTAAGCCAAACTTTTCGCCTATGCTCGCGACCCTAAAGCGCGGGTTAATTATGCTGGCAGTCTGAATGGATGTCTTATAAGTCGAGGATGAACAACCTAAGGGGAGCTCCGGAGAGAGTCGCTAATTTGCCTCAAAAACCGACTCAGTGCATTCATAGACAGATCTGAATTAGTAACTCAAGCTACAGGTCACCATAACATTTTTGTTCTGAGAAGTTATGCAATTTTAATATTTGTTCGAGAAGCTGAGAGGCAGATACATGTATACTGATAGGCACGTAGCCAGGGGGGGGGGGGGGCATGGAGCCCGGGCCGCCCCCGCAATCTTCTATTTTGCTGGGACATCGTCTCCCCTTCTCCCTCATACAGCATTTGTCATGAGCGCACCCCCCCCCCCGAAAAAAAATCCTGGTTACGTGCCTGTATACTGACAACACTGGAAACGTTAAGTCAAATGTTGTAACATGGGAAGCACAACTTGTTCCCAACAGTTCACAAGAAGCTTTATAAAATAAAATAAATGGAAAAAAATACGCCAGCAAGAAACCAAAAAAAAATGGAACGAGCAACGTATTGTGTCTTTATACTGCCAACTTGACTTGCAACTTACACAAATATTGACATCACTCCCGCCAAAGAGCGCGAAAATATTTGAATGTGGGTTCCTAATTTTCTGTTTTTTCTAAAACTATTTTGAGTTTAGAGAAAATAAGTAGCGAGCCTAAAGGAGTCGCACTTGGATATTCCGGAAGTCTGTTTAGTTTGGATTGCTCAAACACTATACCCAGTTTCACCTTACGTTCTACAGCAGCGAGGCTAGACGCGCGAACTCATAGCGTTGGCACTTGCCATTAAAGGAACTCTGACGACCCCCAACATTTTGTTTTATTTTTTGCTATGCGATTTATTGTGGCGTCACAAGACTGAATGGTGCTCCATGTTTCACGTTGCAAATCAGCCTAATCTCTCAATGAGAGATGTCCTCATGTCCTGAAGAACGGACCTCGTGCTCTTCGATTTTTCTACACTCACCTTTTTTACCAGCGACATCTGTAGCTTCAATTTCTTTACGACTACTTTAAATGTACACTTGTCTTATATCACGATTTAAAAAAAAAAAATCATCGACCCGCCAACTTATTGAGAATTTTCAATATTTCCAGAGATCAAGCACGTTATCTTTGCCCTGTCGTTAAAGGGATACTACAACGAAATTTCGGCCCTTATTGTTTGGTCTATATCGTGTTCAAGGGAGCAGTATCACATCGAACACACCAATATCTTGTTGAAAAAAGTCACGAAAAGGAATTTTAAAACGAATTAAACGATTAGCAAAAGAGCACCTGGTGGATGTCGCTAACGCCTCGCTTGTAATGCCCGTCTAGGAACCATTACAGGTAGTGACGGTAACTGTCTCGCCTCCGGCCACGACGAGAGAGAGGGGAAGGAGGAACTCCCCTCTTCCCGAAAATGCCTTTTGTGTGTCCCAGAACGTCGCTATTGTCCCTCTACAAGATTATATATAGGATTAACTTGTCACACAAAGTTAGTTGCGTGCTTCGGCCGCTTCGGTGTCTGGAACGGCTAGGACAGCCTGTTGGCGTCAGCCTCGCCGGAGCTTTGCTCGTCCCGAGACGATACTACGTCACGATTGCGACGATTGTCTAGTGCTCTCCACTGGCTGCTTTCCGAGCGCTTGCCAGAGTGGGCCGCTTATAGCGATAAGCACAGGCATCAGGCTCAAAATACAAAGGTGAGATTGCCATTTACGGATATTGTGGATCCTATTCAGCCTATTTCTGAACACGGCAGGTATATTTCAAATTTCCCTTGAAGTATTACCTTAAATTCTACGTGTTTCGAGACAAAATATTTCTTCATACGACAGTTTTTGCTTTCCGGCGATATTTATAACAAAATTATTAGAAAATACTTGCATTTTAGTGGTATTCAAAACAAAACAGTCCTCAATAAACAAACAATTAAATTAGTGTCAGACATGTGAGCACGTTATCAGAGAAGAACTTCGCTTTCGGCAGAAATAAATGACGGCAGGAGATCATTATTTATGGCGCATGCAGCGCTCGAGTAATGACAACAGGGGATCCGGCAGCCGCGGGATACTTGCGGGTAGAGCCCTGCATATCCGTGTATTATCCGTGGATATCCGCAGATATCCGCAGTAAACTGGCGGATGCGGATAAAAATTAGACGGATTTTGGCGGATTGCGGATCGGATGCGGATGGCAGGGGCTGCGGATGCGGATATCCGCGGATCCGGATCTAAATTTTTGCCCGGTGGCATTCAGTCCGTCGACTGACGTTTCATCTACAGATCGTTTCGTCGACATGCGACGTTTGATCGAAAGGCTTCTCGTGTTCGTTTCATCGAAAAACCTGAGACGTTTCGTCGCACACAACCCTGCTATTTTCGTAACAAACTTTTTGCGTCTCGCCTGGATTACAGGGCATGTGCACACAAAACGTACAGCGTCGACGAACCGTGTGTCCATGAAATGTATGTCCGTGAAAAGTTGTCCACGAAACGTATTTCCACAAAACGCGTTTCGAAGAAACGATAGGAATCCTAAGAAAGATCTGATTCTTACTGAAGATCGCTTCAGTTAGTGCATTTCATCTCGTCAAAAATGCTATCTATAGAAAAAGTAAAAGTAAAGAATGCAGGGCATCAATCGTCCCGAGAAAGCTAGTTCTTTGGCAGGGAAAGAGCGGAAAACTTTCTCGGGCAAAGAAAACCTCAAACGAACAAGTCACAAGAAAGTAGAAGAAACCTCCCCTCTCCGCAGAGAGTGGTGTGGTCATGATACCAAAAACAAAAGAAGTGCTTCGACAGCGAGCGCGACCCTGTGGCGCCACGGTTTGCAAAGTTTCGGAATCAGCGGCGCACGCACATAGGCAGCCCTTAAATTGCCTGTTTCTTTTTGTATGCTTAGAGTTCTAGCCAAGAAAGTCTGGTAGTTCATATTCCTCCGGTTACGACGCCAGGGCGCCAGCAATGCCAGCGGCTGCCGCGCGCAACCTCCGTAACCGCCCCAAGCAAAGAAAAAAAAAGTTTTCTTTTAATATATATATTTGGGCGCCTGCAAGCCGCGATCTTTCTCGAACAACACGTTAGTCGATCCGATCAGGCCTTGGACTCTGACTTAGCGGCGCATCTGCCCGCTGGCTGACACGAAACACCGTGAGACTCGAGGCGGCCGCATACGCTCGGTAACATCACAGAAAGGATTTTGTCTTCCTACCACTGCTTCTCCTCCTCTCCTTCCGAACTTTTATTTTCTTTTTATATTTTTTATGACCTTTTTTTCAGGCGTTCAGATTTCAGGCGAGAGTTAAGGGGCCACAGGTGAAAGTTTCCGATTTCGCGTGCGGCGTGGAAGAACGCGGTCGGCGTGATTTCCGCTGATTTTGCTAGTCTAAATGTAATCGTAACCTCTGGTGGTTAGCAAGAACATCGACATGGTTCCACATTTTGCGGATGCGGTTCGGATACGGATACAAAGTATGCGGATGCGGATCGGATACGGATACAATAATGTAAAAAGTTTGCGGATGCGGTTCGGATGCGGATACAAAGTCTGCGGATGCGGATCGGATGCGGATACTCAATCTGTTATCCGCGCAGGAGGCTCCACTTACGGGCCGCATCCCAGGGAGTCGCAAAATGGCATGCGGCCCCCAGGCCACGTGTTTAGGACGCTTGCCATGGAGGGGCACGCCGATCGGGGTGCACATTAAAAAAAGAAGAAAAAGAAAAGAAAGGTCATAAATGAACTTTTAGAGGTTCTTTGGCTCGTCCGTATGTTGCACCCTAAAAAAGTTCTGAACACCCTAAAATGGTTCTTCATGAAAAACTTATACGAGTCTTTTAAGCTCCTTTTTCGATGCGAAAGAGATCCTTCATCGCCCAGTTGCCCTTTTAGTGCGCCAGGGGGCGAAAGTGATCGAGGCGAAACCGTTCTTCACGAGCTGAAAGAGTTCTTTCAAGCGTCAAAAACACCTTTCGAAAACTTTTTTTTTTTTAAGTGTAGGTTGGTATTTTGATTGACGAGGATTCCACGAGAGTAAAAATGCGAGCATCGAAAAACACAGCTTGGCAAGAATGAAGCGATTATCTAGTTTCCAACACAATGAGGGAAAAAAAAACAAAAAAGAACTGGCACATTTAATTTTAACACTTCCTCCCCATTTTCCCTTAAAAAAGAAATACATTACGGCTTCCTGTCTGGGTGGGCGCTTGATGCACGAGGATTTTTTCGAGCGCACAAACGGCAAAACGGCTATCAACAGCCTATGCAAGGCAGAAACGCGAGACGAAGGCTCCCCGCTGAAGCACCAATTCATGCCCCACGCGGAGAAGATCGGAATGTACTGGCCGTTTGCTCGTTAGTACGGCAGAGTCGTCTGGGTGGAAGGGTTGGGACGCTGCAATCGAGACTGCGCCCTCCTAAACTCTGTTCACCCCAAAGCTGACAGTGCGGTGGGAGCTACGTGCCCGTTTGACCAGTCGTACGCCGATCTTTCGCCACGTGATCACCCGCCCGTCCGTACCCGCGTGGAAAGCGGAGTCAGGTGATCAAAGGGGAGCAGATGATTAGTCCGACGAGGGCTTAGCTCCCACCGCATTGTCAGCTTTGTAGGGGTGAACGTGGTATCGCGCGTCGGCCGGGACAAGAAGCCCTGCAGGGTGTAAATACAGGTCCGCGGGGGTGCGGCACCGCGTTTGTTCGAAGGAGGGGCTTCAACGAGGGCGTGGTTTCGGTGCGGCCGCTTGTCTCCGAAAGCAAGCTTCGCGGCAAAGGGGCGGGGCTGCGTCGCGGTCACGCCCCCCCTCCAAAAAAAAAAAAACAAAACAAAAAAACACGGGGCTCCGCCCTCGCGGTTCTGACCGAGTGTCAGCAGAGATCCCCAGTCTGGAACGCGGTGCAGCCGTCGGCCAGTGCATCACCGCCATATCGGGGCAAATGGATGACGACCGTCGACATCTGGGTGAGTACTCGGCATTTTTGCGGTTCGACCACGACGTCCTTTGGTGCCACGTGACCGGTCGAGGAGCTTTCGTTACGCGTGCTGTTTTCCGTCGAGTCACTCAAACGGATAGTGGGAGCGACGCTGCGTCCAAAGGAGTATTGTTCGGTGCTCGCACAAAATACGAGGGGATTCAGAAATTATCCTCACTCGGGCTGTAGAATTTATCTTAATCAAAAACCTTTAAGGCGCAGTAGCACCGCTCATTCATCATGCAAAAGGCGCGGTGATATCTGCAGACACGATGACATCTGCGGATGTGCCTTAAGCATGTTCCAAGCATATTTACCTGTCGTCGATTTTTGCGCAGGCAAAGCCTCGGCTGATTCGCAAATGATTAGTCACATCGAACTGTGACTTGTCCATCTGACTTTTTGGCTGTCACTTCCGCGTCTTTTTCTGAACTTTCGTATATTATTCAAACACGCTTCTTTGCGACAAAATACTTTCTTCATTTCTGTGCACAAAGACTTCTGGTAAAGATCGGCCTAAGGCACTCCCTCCGACCAGACCAGAAAAACAATGGTTCCCCACCGGTGGTGTAGCCAGAATTTTTTTCCGGGGGAGGGAGGGGCGAGTGGGGGGGAGGGCTGAGGTGACTGGGATGTCCATGACTTGGGTTCGGAGGAGGGAAGGGGGTAGGGGGGTCAAAATGTATGCGTATAATATAAAGTCTACTGAATTTTTTTTTTTTTTTTGGGGGGGGAGGGGTGAGGCGCTACTGTTTTTTACCTGTCAGTGTTGGCGGTAACACGTAACAAGTAACGGCGTCACCAGTAACGCGTTACTTTTTCTGTAACGTGTAACCTACTCCTTACTTTTTCAAAACAGTAGTGGGCAACAAACTTACGTTTCTTATTTCGAGTAACGGGTAACGGAGTTAGGTTACTCGTTACTTTTTCTTCCCAAGACTTAAAAAAAAAGGTTACAATTCAATTTGTTTCGTGTTTCTAGGCGGTTTCGTGTTTCATGTTTCTAGATGAAACCGTAAAAAAGAAAAAAAACTCATTATGTTAAGTTTCTGCATGGACATTATGTTTCTTGAAATGGGGTGATTATGCATACCTGTAACGTCAAAAAAAGTGTTAATTATTAATGAAGAAAGTAACGCACAAGTAACGTCCGTTACTTTTCATCGGTAACGGTAACGCGTTCCTTTTATTTTCATGTAATGTAGGACGGTAACGCGTTACATTTATTTCCAAGTAACGAGTAACGTGTTTCGTTCCTTTTTTTTCGGTAACGCCTAGAACGCTATTACCTGAGCGACTTCAGAAGTAAAGGCAGCCATTCTTTCTCGCATCTCAGTCGCAACTGAGCTGACTTTAACAGGTTCACACCTTCACAGGAATGACTGGGAGAGACTGTCGGCCGCGAACGAAATGGGTGGGGCTTGTGTAATTTTTGAATCGCCTTCAGTCACAGACAGCATAGAAAACGCATGGCGTGTCGAGTCTCGAGCCCGTATCTTCTCGCGTTCCAGCCAATGAGAATGCGCCATCAGCCGATAGACGCAGCAAAGCGCCAATCGCGAAGGGAGACGCCTGGGGTCCTGCCTTTGTCGAGCTTGTCAGCGACTAAACAGCCGCGGCCACACTGCCTAAAACATCGTGCAAAAGACAGCCTGTGGACACAGTCTGGGGCGTGTTTTCTCCTTGCATGACGGTCACATATTAGTTATGAAACAACTGTCCGTAGACATGTGCGAAGCGTAGGTATGTAGGTGCTTCGAACATTCGTGAGGCGCGTCGCCGCAGGGTGTTTGTTCTCAGTTATGTTCGGCCGACCAAGTGCGGTGACCATTTCTAATTTTAAAGAAAAAAAAGAATTTCTTCTCTCATCGCCTATAAAAACAAAACCGACTTTACAATATAAAAAAAAGTCCTTATGAAAAAAAAAAGATAAAACCGAATTCGCAGCAATATTTTTAGTTCGAAGTGCTTCCTGCGGATTACGCGAAGTTGACATTTTGGACACCTCCCCGGAACAACTGCTACATCTACGGGTCTAAAAAAATAGGGTGCGCGAGGTATTTGAGAAAATAACGTTGGAGTGAGCAAATTAAAAGATGTTTCGAAAAAATAATAATATATTTGCCCGGAATTAGGTACGGATACTGTTTTCTATTCGTGTTCTCAGAATCATTCGATAAAACAGCATTCAGCGGCAATGACCGATTTGATGCGGGTTCGAAAACGACTATATGCCCCGGTCAAGTGGTTCTCGTTGATGTTAGCAATAGCTTCAGCGATGGCAGCCTTTAACGACTTTTTGGTATTGTGGGGCTGCTTGTTGGTCTCTCTCTCTCTCTCTCTCTCGACGACGCCCCAGACATAGTTTTCAAGGGGCTTTACATCTGGAGAGTTATAGGAGGCCACATGTGGCGGGTGGCGTGGTCGTGAAGATTATCAGCCAGCCAATCTTCGGTCGTGTGGACCTTGTGGCATGGAGCAGAGTCTCGTTGAAAAATGTATGGCCTTCCTGGGCCACCTCTTACAATCCAAGGTTTTACTACAGTGCCCAGAGTCTCGATGTAGGTCTTCGAGTTGACACTAAAGTCTTGTCAGAAGAAGTGCGGCGCATGACGTGACCCTCGGTGCTCACAGCGGCTAGGACCATCATATAAGACGGAAACTTTGTCCGCGTGATCATGGGGACCTCATCGGGATCGCACAGATCCACCTGCCATTCCTTCTGTTGACATTTTGATCTTGGTGAAAGCATGTCCGGTTTTTGAGGGTGCTTGAGCTTGTTCAGCAAGCGCTTGGGCTAGATGAACCGGTTTTCCTTGAGCTTTTTGGGATACAACCTGCCTTCTCCACATCACTTATGACTGGTATCTAAGGTCCTCATGCTTTACAAGCCTGATAGTAGCCCTCATTGACTTTCTGGAGTCGTCGTTCACATTTTTCTGCACCTGCTGGACAATTTCAGTCGTCCTGGTGACCTTCCGACCGCTGGGAATCTGTTTTTCGCTTGGCGATGGATGCGACGTCCCCACCAGAAGTCGAAAGCTGTTTTATGACGTTGAATACGAAGGACATTGACAGGTTCAAGAAAGTGGCTACATCCGAATTGCTGTGGTTGGCGGCCAATGTAGCCAGGACGGCATGTCTTTTTCTTTCTTGTGTTAGACCGGAAGCTGCCATTTCACAATTGATACGCTAGGTAGATGACATAGATGCCGTTGAAGGCGAAGTCAAGCGTCTAAGACATGTAGTAAAAGCATAAGAAGTTATGCACCCTGCATGCTGTTGTTTTCTCAAATACCGCACACCCTTTACTGACAAAACATCCACAGGAAGGATTTATCTCAAGTATCTACTACAAAAAAAAAATAACGTCGTTCGTTTGCAAAGAAAAATAGCAAACACGGCCAATTGCGCAATATTGCTTATTGTTTTTTTCCTCGCATATATACACGCTAGAACTTTCAAACCTTTTCTCGGGTACTGCTCTATATTTTGTCAGTCTTTGCACATAATGTTGTTGTTATGGTTAGGGAATAAATTTACGAGAAACACTCTAATGGGGCCATTTTTCTAAATACGGATTATCCTGAAAATCAATTAAAAAAGAAGGCCATCATTTTTTTTAAACTATACACAGGTCGGAAGACATCATTTCAAAGGTTCATGATATTTTAATCCTAAAGAAACTGTGAAAAGCAGCGACAAAAGTAACGTCGTTGCTTTTATCAGTACTTTATAAATGGTATAAAAACAGTTACTAGCTACATAAAAATGACTTGTTACAGTTTAAAGTTACTGAAACTTAACTTAATGTATGTAACTGCTGAGTCAGTGTTGCACTATATTGTTATTATTTTTGAGAAATCTTTATCTTCATGTTTATTACCCAATGACTGGAAGATTCGTGAAATTGTACCCGTGTTGAAGTCCGGTAAAGCGTCTTCAGTGAACAATTTCACTAACATCAACATGCGGGAAACGTCGTATACATTCTTTTTTGAGTGATTATAATTTGTTGAAGAGCTCCCAGCACGAAGTTAGTAAAAGGTTTTCCAGCGTTACTCATATAGTAAACGTCGTGCACCAGTTTTTGTTTTGTTTTACATTGTAAAGGTTAGGTTGACGTTATTATTTTAGACATGAAAAAGACATTTGACACGCTTAACCAGAGAAGATTACTAGTTAAATTAAAGTCTATACTAAAAAAGAAATCCGCCCTAATTCGGTGGATTGAAATGTTCGTTTCCGAAAAGAAGGCAATTTGTAGAATTTAGGGGTAAACACTCGGATATGTGTGACGTCAAATCAGGTGTATTGCTTATTAATGCCATACAGTTAAATCTCTGTCGAAGTAACTCTTCCCCGACGACCACATTTTGTATACTGAAGTTAAAAGCCCCGCTGATCAATTTATAAAATACATGTTTAGCCTGCATTGGAGAGTGGTGCAACATATGGCTCATGCCACTTATTGTCGAACATAATTGTGTGCATGACTATTACAACACTAAGCCAATTGAAATTGATTAAAGTCTTGACGGACACCCAATAGCAAGGGTTAGAAATTTCGAATATCAGGGAGAAACCATCTTGCATGATGTACGTTGGGGAACTCATATTAATAATATAGGAAAAAAAGCGAATTCTAAATTGTGTAACTTGAGGCGGAGTTCGAAACTAAGTTTAGGTGATGCGAAGCTCTTGGCTAAATAAAACCACTGATCTCTACTATTAGCCCCGAGAGCGAACACAAGCGTCGCTGCGGTCGCCGCGCCCTGATTGGGTGAGGTGTACCGTGACGTCAGGCGGAGGACTCCGCTCCGCGATCTCGCGTCGGCTCGCTTCCCAGCACCGGTTTCCTGGTTTGGCGTTGTGTGCCGCAAGCTCTTCGAGGAGCTGGACCTCGTTTACCCGGTGTACAAGACCTTGAGTTAGGCCGATATTGACGTGCTTCCGTACATTGTATAAGCCTGCTTGTCCCCTTTACCTTTAATATGGGGTTACAAATCCCGAAAGCTATCGGCGGAGGCGATTCCACCGATGAACCTCCCCGTCCGTCCACACGACACAAGGCAATCTTGCGAGGAGTCAGTGAAGTGTTTCAGACGCTGGAATTCTGTTCCTTGCATGTTCATGATTTAGGACGATATTACATCCCGCTTTCAAGGCATTTGAAGTGGCATTTATATCATGGGCCTTTGGCTGGTCGGCAAATTAGCTCGCGACCCCGACTCTGCGCTGCCACTCTGCATGCGCTGGTTCGCAGATGTTTTAAAGGCCCTGCGTTGGATGATCTTTGAAGTGCTCGAGGAACAGGGTTGTTTTACATAAATGTAGCTTCTTCGTCAATTAATGATATAGTTTATACACCTATGCAAGCATATTTCTTAGAAGATGCACAATTACTGGAAATGAGTTTGTATGGTAGCAGCAAAAATGGCCGAATTGCCCCCAGTTGCCTGTATGATATGTATTGAACTGCCCAAAATATGCACAGCAATAGTACCGTAATATGGAATGTTTATACTTTTTCCTGACATTCTTTATTCCAGTCTTGGGTATTCGGAAAATACACCGTTTAGTTTGAATTGTCATTTATTTCCAATTAAAAGAGACACTGCTGCAGGTCCCCAAAAGCTTCCTCAGCCTCCAAACTCCCTACAGCTGGACTCTCTGACAACAGAGGAAAACAGGCGTAAAAGCAAGCATTCGAACGTCTGTCCAGTGGTAGATGCAGCACTAGTAGCAGAAAATGTGGAACCTGTGAAGGGTGATAGTCTGCGTGAGAAAAACTTTTGGTATTTTAGCTTCAGGACAATTCGATTTAAGTAACATCTCAATTTTAGGGCTTAAGGGACTAATAACGAGCTAGGCACCTTCGCTTACGTTTGTTATACATTACTTGAGGGTTGATATAAAAAAGTCCACAGATACCACCCGTGTAGTCCATTGAAATACTATCCGAATCCAGCAAAGGTCAAGTGCAAGCAATGTATATAATAAATGTTCCTTGTTTTTTTTTACTTTGCCCCTGCACTTGGGCTGTCTTACTTGTGATTCTCTCCCCATGGCCCAGGCTGTATTTAGCATGTTGCTCGAGCAGCATGCAGCTTTTCTGCTTCGGCGATCTTGATTAAAAACAGAGATACAAAAAAAATAGTATACATAACCTGCCAATTCATTCAGACCATCAGCAGCATTTATTGTGTGAGATGTAAATCTATAGTGATGCTCCTGCAATTGTGGCCATATTTCTTTATTTTTATATACCAGCTGTGATTCATGCGTTGCCTGCCCTGTCAACCAGGCTTAAAATGTTGGTTGAAGTTTCGCCTGCAGCTACAGGCCATACCTCAATAAAGCCACATATAAAAATTTACACTTCCTACGAAAAACACGCCAAAAAAATTAAATAGAAACGAGCGCGCCGACAGCTAGCGTCGTCACAGCCTCCACAGGGCGAGCGGGGCGAGTCGGGGAAAAATTCTCTCCTCGCCGTGACGTCACCCCGGCTCGCCGTAAGGGGGCGCCACGCGAACTTCTCGGGGCTAATAGGGGGCTGGATGGCGCTTAGCTGCTCTCCGAGCCTGGCGCAAGTGAAGCCACCGGAAGTTCGATGCTTGTCCCGAAGTCGGGCGTGCGCTGTACTTCCTAGTGCATTCAGTCGATATTTTGGACCATCCTTTTTTGTGCATTTGATTGGGTTTTAATACTCCCGTTCTAAATTAAATCCCGATAATGGAGGCATTTGAACTTGGGACATATTCACACTTGATCAACTAGAATCTCAAAATGTTTACATTTAATGGCTTCCCATGATACTTCTCGGGTCTGCGTGCGCTCTTACTGCGCAACAAGCAGGCTCACTTGAGGGAACAAGCGAAAATCCAGCGCCTTTGACGCTTTTCGAACCAGCACTCAGAAGGTTTACAAAGCCTGCCAAGCGCTCACTTCTGGGACAAGCCGCTTACTTCCAGGTGGCTTCATACCTGTTTGCTCAATGCGCCATCCAGCCCCTCTAGTAGAGATCAGTGAATAAAACACTCATTCGGCCACTAAACAAATATTCATGAGAAGTCCGGGATCCCCACAATGCTAAAAATGCTCTAAAACTGGAAAGCGTACAGCGGCTCGCTTTGAGTTTTATTTTTTACAGATATCATTGACTGGATTCTCCGATGACAGTCTACCTAGCCACTGAATACTTATTCAGTGAGTCTAAGTCTACTCAAAAGCAAGCTTATCACTACTCAAGGCTAGGCCCACACAAAAAGACAATACATTTTTATTCATGATTGTAAATAACTTGGCTCATATTGATAAAACAGCGTGCCTGACTCCTGGTGTATCTAGAATTACTCGAAACAAGCATAGTCGTAACATTCCCCAGCCCAGGTGTTTCAAGGGTTGTTTAAAATATTCATTATTTCCGTCAACTACCAGCGAATGGAAATCGTCACCTGCCAATCACTTGAATCATTTTGTTCTTATAGTGCATTTAGCAAGGACGTGAGTGGTAACTAGTAATGCATTTTTGTCGCATTACGAATGACGGGTTTTATGGTCTCTACATATTGCCACCTGCGTCTCCGAGCAATCATTTCCATGGCCGAATCGTTATCGTTCTTGGCTCCCACTCAAATGGCCGAGGGACCTCTTTGTTATTTCAGTAAATGTTGTGCTCTAGTGAATTTGAGAACCTTGTTGCTTATTCGAGGTCCGAAAGTTCTACGCGCCGACCCTTCTACGCCGATTTTATAGAAGCCCACGCGTGCACAGAAGGGGCTCCGCGTGGCTAGCCGGGGTCAGTCTCGCCTCCAGTGCTCGATCCTGCTCTTTCGCCGCAATGGACGCCTGCGACGCTAGCCTTCTTCTATTTTCTTTTAGGAACAAGTTCACTTCATTAAACGTTTAGTTGTTTTCAGTCACTCGTCGCCTCATAAATTGTCATTCGTGACATTCTGGTGGAGGTGCGGGGTAACGCAGCCCATGAAGCGTATCTCTCCGAAACCTCGCAGCGCAAAATCAGTCCCCGGCTGAAGAAAACCGTCAGTGAAAACGACAGAGGCCCTAGGAAACCGCCGTGTTCAAGGTTTGCCCCCGGAATTTGGTCTACTGCCGTAGAAGTGGCTCGACGCGCGTGGCTCGACGGTCACGACGCCCAGTGGTTACTGACCACCACGTGTGGCTCGACGTGCGTCCCGGTCGCCCTGCCCACCAGGGTGTCGAACCGGAACCGAACCGAACCGAAAACCGGAACAGAACCGTTATTTTTAGCCGAACCGGAACTGAACCGAACCGAAATCTTCGCCGCCATCTTGGAACTGAACCGGAACCGAACCGAAAAAAATATAACGGTAACCGGTTCAAAACGGTTCAAGGCATTTTTTTATTTTTTGTTCGTATCACAAAATGAACACATGGGAATAAAAAATTGGCGGCTGTATTTCTATCTATTAATCAAATCGTCATATACAAAATTGCAATGTATGGTAAATTGTGGGTTTTCGTGGCGCTTTTGTATTGGCACTATGATTAAACATGTGTCACGTTGTCACGTGACGTCATGATGTCGAAACATGTTGTCAAGTAAGATGTCACGTGACCTCGTGACGTCACGTGACTCACTGCGTTAACTCGATTTAATTTGAGGAAGTCACTAGATGTATTAACCTTGTTGACAGCATGGCGTAACATGACATCACGATTTTGCACCGAGACTCACGTGACACCGTGACGTAAGCGATTTTCATAACCTCTAGTCGAGTGCTCGGGTTCATGACAATCAGCATCGCCAAACGTTCCGGTAAAGGCTCATGTCAATTAAATATGATAATTGCCCAACTCTAACAATATCTGAAGCTCAGCCCAAGCTTTTGCTTTCCAAACCCTAGCGCAGTACATCTTAAATGAGGGTCCGCGGACCCTTTTGGGTCCGCGAAGGCATTCTAGGGGTCACCGAAGCTCTGCCTCATCAGTCAAGCCTGCCAATAAAAGTTCTATTTTTTTTTTCAAATTGAGAAGCAAAGTTTCAATTTTCGGATGAGTATTCTCGTGTGTATGTCAATGAGAGAGGTCTACTTCACACAGCCCCTAGTTATATCCATTCATTAAATCATTATGATATTTATCCCATACCTTTACCTTCCCTTGACCACGAACAAGGTCCTTCATCATCTCCGCCGACCTACAAGGGGTTCGCGAAACAGCAACGGTTGAGAACCACTGCCCTAGGGCATGACTATAATGAACACTGACGGTATATAATTAGCGTCAGATCACGTGACCACTTGTTCAAATAGCGAGTTGAGGAAGGGATCGACAGTTGTCTTTTTCCTTTATTTTTTCTGCATCTGCTATTGCGCGGAGGGGAAAACTAATGGATGTTTTCGCAAGCTATCATCGTCAGGGGTTATTTCTTAACAGTATTAATTGAAAATGCAAAAATATGTTGCAAGACCAATTTTACATCATTGAGGCACCCAAACATTTTTTCGTTGTTGCTGAACTGCATCCGAAAGATGTTCCCATGAGTAGAAGTATTAAAATGACTAAATGCGACTTATTAATATAACGTTACATTGAACTCCATGTGTGTACAGAAGAAATACCAAAAAATAAAGATTTTAGTGACCTCAGAGGGACAGCCGAACGTTGGCAGTCGCTGCCACTCTCACACCAGCGTCGTTCTCAAGTTATTGCCCAAGTTTCGACCCCCTCTGTATCTTGCTTAAAGGAGCTATAAAAAGATTTCTATACATCACTAAATACTACTCAGGATCACTCCCTAACGTTAATAACTGATTGAGCTTGGCGTTGCTCTTTTTCTAGGCAAGGGCAGTGGCCAAAAAATTAGAAAAATATGAGCATCGTTGATCCCCTCAACTCGGAGCCAGATGCGGCCACGTGGCCTGGTGCCTATCTTATGCCGCCAACGTTAATCATACCCCCGCGCTCTGGTTGCAAAGGAAGAAAACGCGTGCTGAGCTCCAGGCATTGTTAGAGTTCAACTATTCTCATCACCGCAGTGGTTGGACACGATCCACTACCCAAGTGTCCGCCGAGGCATTGATTGTTACGAGCCGAAGCCGAGTGCTCACGCAGTTCTCCTGTCCAATTCATGAGCCGCGCTCGACTGTCATTAGGCGGGTGGTTTTGATCCCACAATTACGTCATCAATCTTTGCGAAGGCAAGACTGAAAGAAATAGTCTAATTTTATCCTAGCAATTTCACCTCGCCAAAGAAGCTTCTGAATCAGTGGCGGCCTGTGCGAGTATACTTGGGCCAGACTAGGACCAGTACGCCTCGGAAAGGTCATGAGCATTCGAACCCGATATCGTTTTGTGACCCCGTTAAACTTCACGGGGTGCAAAATAAGAGCAATGAAGGGTTACTTTTAACAAGTGACAACTAAAATTGTCGAATTAGCACAGACAAACGGAGGAGGCAATTCCTCAGGAATACTTTCAGCCTATCCACTCTGGCGAAGAAGGAAGACCAGCGATGCTGTACTATGGTGGGAATGAAGAAATGGCCGGCCGCAAGTCGGCAAGCCAGAGGGGAAAGGCTGGAGAGGTTGCCGGCCATCTATGCGCGACGGCGGCAACCAGACAACCGGCAAGCCGCTTGTCTGGTTGCCGTCGTCACTTATAGATGGCGGTAGCTGTCTAGAGTTTAGTGTCATCATTTGTTTGGTGACGGACACGATACTGGGGAAACTAGCCCTTAACTGCTTCGCTGTAAAAAAAAGTGCGTGTGTGTGTGCGTGCGTGTGTGTGTGTGTGGGGGGGGGAGATGGTGGGTTAGCTTTAAAAACATTCTGTGTTGCAAAGGTTCCTCTTCCCCACATCTTTGGCGCAGACCAAAAAACGTGGCCCCGGAAACTACTTTGTTTGCAAAAGCGCTCTTGCCAAAAAGCACGTTTTTGTCGTGCCAGATGCTCGCGCCGTTCCTCACGACGATGCACTAAGAACAATTATACGTGCCTTTCAAATAATTGGCTTTCACTGAGCTTGAACCTCTTGCAGCGTGCATTTTGCACCATCGAATTCGATTTTCTCAGCAAGAAGAAATCACAATGACCACCAGCCTATAGTGTGATGACGTCACGTGCATACCATGTTAGCAGTTCAGCTTTCTGGTGAAATTTGATGTTCGCAACACTAGCAATAGATGTCCTAATTGTAAAGTTGTTCAGTATTTATAGCAGTCTCGCGATGATATATGGCAGCCTAGAGAAATGTTAGAGGGCATGACTATTCAAGCATAGTGTCGTAAAGTGAGGGCCCAAAACAAGTGCAGGTAAAACCGAGTATAACATTAGCCTCCCGAGGCAGTATTTCGCGAAGTTTCTTGCTCATGCAAGCTGATGAAATGTGATTTATACTAAGATTTTAGGAATCTTTGTATGTCCTTCGCGCTATTTATGTACAATTATGAATTTCATTGCGTGCATCTTTACACATCTTTTTTTGCAATAAGGCGTTCTGTAAGGGATTATTTGGGAAAATAACATTAATTATCTGTCTCTTTTTGAACATTACGTGTATTTGACTTCCAATTTATCATGTGAGCACAGAGTCCTTTTTGGCGTACCCTGCAACCTGATGTTTCACACTGCCAATCAGCAAACAGAAAAACACGTTTACCCAGACTCCACAGCTCGCGTAGTTTCGAGTATCGTCCTTCCGTGTCGGTCTCAAGCGGTTATGTGAACTTAATAAAGTAAAATTATTGATCATTATAAAAATATATTTAATTACTAACTGAATCTTTGACAACATAAATAAAGGGCCGACATCCATAAAGCAATGCCCCCCAAATAATCTGAAAGGTGTTCTGCCAATCTTTTCCGGCCTTCTTATCCTCGACCGGCACGTTGTAAGTGATATGGGACAGCCTTACGCACATTTCTGATTTTGAAGCTAATTTAAATAACTATTTAGGAGAAACCAGCTGAACGAACCAACCGTACAAATGAGAGGAGAACGAGAGAGACGCATTCAACCGCTGGATCTCTCGTTCTCCTCTCATATGTACGGTTGGTGTGTTCAGCTGGTTTCTCCTACATATGTTTAACCAACGTGCTCAGCTCTTTCCCGTGGTTGAATAACTATGTGTTCCTCACACATGTAACTTCTCAAACATATAGAAGTCTGTTATTGCCTCTTTTATGTGGTGAACATCACTTTTATGTGTCTGTGGGCTGGACAAAAACAAAGTAAACAGGGGCGCGCGGCGGAACTATGACGATTACGCACGCAAACCGTCGGAAAGTGTTGAATTAAGTAGCTGCCATGTCGAGCAGAACGTGAAATAGTACTTCGTTTTACTTAACAAAAAAGAACATTGGAGGACGCTTAAGCTTCGCCTTTAAAAGGGGAACGCGATAGCGTTAACGGGCCTCCTGTGCATCACATTCTCATTTGCTGCGCAAGCGTGCCTCGCGTGGCCTAGTTAAAAGCGCTGAGTCGCAACCGAAGGGTCGTAGGTTCGAATCCCGCCTAAAATTCCTAATTTTTTTTTTTGAGGCAAAGGAATTACTTTAAAACTGAGATCATTTGAGACATACGGCGACCTTTAATTCGCATTACATGTCGAGTTTTAATCACTCCCATTCCAAGCTTGATGTCAGGTTTCACGTGAGCATTGTGGGTTGTTTGAAATTCCTGCGCGAGGGCATGTAGCTCTGACGTCATGACCATATATCGACCAATCAGGAATTTTCAGTCACGCCACCGACATCGGCTTTTCTGCGACATGAGCTCCTTAACGCTATCGGGTTAAAATCATTAATTAGCAAGGGTGATGCTCATTTGCAAATTAAATTGACCGGCATCTTGTCAACAACAAACCTCAACAGCCAGGCTATGCCGGCTTATCCTGTATAAGAAAATGTTCACTTGGGCAAGCGCTATTTTGGGCCTGATTCGATCTGAGTGCGAAGGTGCGTATAGATTAGAGTGAACAATTGCGCTTACTCCTTGCTGCATGATTAGTTGCATGCATGCGGTGCTGAGTGTAAACTATGTTTGGTTAGAACAACAAGCCTTTTGATTGCCGCTCGGTGTTTCTATAAAAATAGACTGAAAGGAATTATCCTAAAACTTTTGTGACATTTTGAAAATTTCAATCCGTTTAGCTCAGTTGTGTCGTCATCATATACATATATATTGTGAAGCGTATTTCGTAAACCATATTTTATGATAGCTATGGCCACGAGGTGCTCATTTCATAATTTTATGTGATGTAATTTATTCCTTAGTTCAAGGACACAATCACGATTTCACTTTTAATACTGCGACACACAGTTGTACCAATCACGGGTATTTTAGGCGACCTACCACACTCCGCGACAGCATTTTATACCGTGTAAATAGATCAGCTTGAACTTTAGAATTTTACTTAAACACGAAGAAAGGACAAGAAAATACAGTATAGTTCTAAATTTCAAGCTGATCTATTTACAGGTATGTACCAACAAGCTCAACTCTTTAGTCTTGTACTTAAACATTTTGATTCAGGTAAAATATATGTTACTGGTAAACAAAGGGATGTTGAGTCGTATGAACACGACGTTATGAACGTTAATGTAGACTTTCTTCTACTCTTGCGTCGAAATTAAATAACTGAATTTCATATTTTTGGTACCTAAAAACAAATGTAAATTGCACGGACGATCGAAGAAACTATATAGTTAATCGTCTCACGGCGTAAATAGTGTATATTGGCAGAATAACGCGGAAAAAATATTCTCAATTTAGCGGTTCAAACCGGTTCGAACCGGTTCGAACCGGTTTGAACCGTTATTTTTTGCTCCCCGGAACTGAACCGGAACCGAACCGAAAGCCGTGAACCCGAACCGGAACCGAACCGATAAAAATTTCGGTTCGACACTCTGCTGCCCACGACATCCAGCTTCGCCGATGCATATGTCTCTACGTGAAAGCCTGTCTCCCCTCGCTCCTCGCCGGGGAAACTAAGCGCGGCCACCCCTGGAAGTGGAGTTTCCGAACACGACCGCCAAAAGATCCTCCAAGAACGTCAGAGGGCCCTAAAGCTAGCGACGACAAGCATGGGAACGAGAATTATGCAACGGTGCCCAACAACCTCAACGTTGTCATCGACGGTCACAACTCATCGGCACTAGTGGACACCGGAGCAGACTGCTCAGTCTTGAGTGGGAGGCTCTGTCGCCGCGTGCGAAAAGTGACGACACCGTGGGATGGAACTCTAATACGAACCGCCGGAGGGCACCTCATCAGACCAGTCGGGAGATGCACTGGTCCGCGTCGAGATCCACGGTGAAACGTGTCTTGTGAAGTTCGTCGTTCTTCAAGACTGTGTGAGGGACGTTATCCTCAGAACGGTATTTATCTGCGAGTATTGCGGTCATCGATCTCGGGGCAAAGCAGTCAGACGCTACGAAAGCCGCGGTCGGTGGAGCCCAACACGACGTCGACCGTGACCCGAGTTATTGTCGACCATGTGAACCTGCCGCCGCGGTCGAGTGTTTTTCGTAACCGTCGTAACCGACGCAGCCATGTGCAATAAAGCTCTTCTAAAAAGCGGCGTCCAACTGCTCTTCGAAAAAAAATCGGTGTCGCACGAGGTTTAACGGGTCTTTAAGACGGACGTACAACTGTTCTCGTGACAAACTTTCGAGAGGAGCCGCAACACCTAACGAAGGGTACCACCGTTGGCCACGTAGAGGAGCTTCAAGCACTATAGTCGTAGTCACCGCAATTTCTTATGGAACCTCGTTGTCACAGCACAAGAGCACATCGCCGCCGCAGCTCGACGTCGACCCCGAGCTCCCAGCTCCAAAGCTCCGGCAGCTAGTTGATATTTTCGCTGAATACAGTGACTGCTTTGCCACGTCGTCGAAAGTTCGCCAAACACCGATGGCGAAACATCGCATTGTCACCGACGGCGACGTGCACCCCGTCCACTAGTCACCGTACAGTGCCTCTTTGAAGGAGAGGGAAGCCATCCAAAAACAGGTTAAGAAAATACACGACGATGAAAGAGTTCAGCCGTTAAGCCCTCCATACACTATACCTGTTGTGTTCGTAAAAAAGAAGGACGTAACCCTGAGATTCTGTGCAGAACTATCGTCGACTCAATGCTGTGACAAAGAAAGACGTCTACCCGCTCCCCCACATCGACAGATACTCCAGACCAGTGGTCTCAAACTCATTTGAGTAGGCGGGCCAGATATCCCACATCGGAAAGGTCGAGGGCCAACGTAAGATTGGGGGGAGGGGGGGGGGGCGAGGTCTGAGGGGGGAGGAAGAGACGTCGTGGTTTATCACTTTTGTTAACTCAGAGTCTTGCCAGTGCCATCTTTAGTTTTGATTTGTTCATAAAACTACTTTGGGCCATGACCTGATGTGATAAGAATTAAAATGACATCGCCACGCCAACGTGCTGGCCTTTTTAATAGAAGTACAACATTTTTAATAGAACAAGTATTGTATTTTAATAGAACAAGTACACTGTCGTTCCCGCTACTCAATTCACTTAGAAATTAACTAAGCCCAACATGTCGTTAAAAACCAATCAGTTAATATGAGAGTTCTTGCTATCCTGAGGATATTTAGTGCAACACTCGAACAAGTACTTTTCTTTTAATAAGTGATATATTTTTGAAGACGAGAATCCCGAGCTCGTAGCTTTATCTTTGGCAGTTGCTCATGCTGATTGAGAGTTCGAGCAGCCGAGATGCATCCTTCAACGAATAGCTTGCGCTTGCAGCCTAGAAGCGGAATTGTTGTACATTACAAAAAGCTGGGAAGTAAAATTTAAATAGAAACAAATTGGAAATGTATACAAATAAGTATAAATTAACTATGTGAATAACTTAAAACAGAAGAGCTACTTTCCGAGCGAAAAGTAAGCGACGAAATGAGATCAGTATGACTCAGGCCATTTCTAGCGCTCGAGACATGGGAACCGGGACTCGTAGCCACTTGCCTGCGGGCCGCCTCCCAGCAAGTCGCGGGCCGCATGCGGCCCGCGGGCCGCGTGTTTGAGACCCCTGCTCTAGACTGTTTGCGCCACTCCCGATACTTTTCGTTGATGGACTTGAAGAGTGGCTACTGGCAGATCGAGGTTGACGAACGAGACCGGAAGAAAACTGCCTTCGTCATGCTCGACGGACTGTACAAATTTAAATTGATACCCTTCGGACTATCCACAGCGCAGGCGACCTTCCAGAGTGTCATTGACATCATTTTAGAAGACTTAGAATGGCAGAGCTGTCTCGTTTACTCTCTACTTCGACGACGTTGTGGTGTTAACCAACAACTTCGACGACACCTCACGACGACTCTGTGCCGTACTTCCAGTCATCAAGGCCGCTGGACTAACTCTCAAGCCATCGAAATGCCGGTTCGCTTGTGGTGAGCTCAAGTTCCTAGTCCACGTCGTGAGCAGCGAGGGTGTTTGTCCTGGACCCCGAAAAGACGTGCGCCGTAGCCGTATTTTTCCTGCCATCGAACAAAAAGCCCTAAGAAGATTCCTAAGCCTCTGTGCCTACTACAGGCACTTCGTTCGAAATTTTGCGAAGCTTTATGCGCCACTGACTTTCCTTACAAAAGACGCCGTAAAGTTTCAGTGAGACAGAGGAGCACCAGTGGGTGTTTGACAAGCTTGAGCGAAGTCTTCAAACACCTCCCGTCCTTGGCCATTTCGACCAGCATGCACAAACAGAAATTCACACGGACGCAAGTAACACGGACATTGGCGCGATGCTGGTCCAAATAGAGAAGGGAAGAGAGCGGGTAATTGCCTATGCAAGCCGGACACTGTCTAAGGACGGAGGGTAATTATTCTGCGACAGAAAAAGAATGCTTCGCCGTCGTCTGGGCCATCACCAAGTTTCGCCCGTACATGTACGGAAGTCCCTTCCGAGTGGTTACGGACCACCACTTGCTCTACTGGCTCGCGAATCAGAACGAGCCCTCAGGACGCCTCGCTCGATGGAGTCTACGACTGCAGGAGTTTGACATGACCGTGGTGTACGAATCCGGGCGCATAGCACAGTGACGCCGATTGTTTGTCAAGGGTCCCCGTTGAGGCCGGTTCTGCCTGCACTGAAGACGACGACGAGGAGTGTTCCTTCGACACGCTCGATGTCGGTGACCTGGCAGCACTGCGAAGAGTTGAACCTGAGCTGCAAGGACTCATCGAGCGCCGGGAGAAACAAGGAAGTGCGGTTCCCTGCGTTTTCATACAGATACTGCCAACCTTCTCCATCCGACAAGGTGTGCTGTACAAGAACTTCAGCGAGAACAACACTGTGTGGCTGTTGGGGATCCCTTATAGTCTTCAAGAAGAGATATTTCAAGCCTGCCACGATGACCCGACGACGGGAAATCTTGGCTACAGCAGGACTCTTGCCAGGATACGAGAAGTACTTCTGGCCCAAGCTTGCGAAGACAGTCCACCGCTACACCCGATCTTGCCACGAGTGTCAACGACGGAAGAAACCACCGACGAGACCGGCAGAACTTCTTCGGCCTATTCCGCCGCCATCTTCCCCATTCCAACAAATCAGAATGGGTTTACTTGTTCCGTTCCTACCATCGAGGCAAGGAAACCGATGGATAATCGTCGCGACCGATTATCTCACACGATACGCTGAGGCGATAGCCTTTCTATTAGGCACAGTTGTTGAAGTCGCCAAGTTTTTCATCGAGTCCATCGTCCTCCTGCACGGCGCCCCCGAAGTTCACCTTACCGACCGTGGATCATCGTTCATGGCCCAGCTGACCAAAGAGATCCTTCGTCTCAGTAGTACCAGCCATCATCGAACCACCTCGCACCATCCGCAGACAAATGGACTAACAGAACGGTTAAATAAAACTATCGCCGATATGATCTTTATGTATACGTCGACGTAGAACACAAGACGTGGGACGAGGTGTTGCCCTTCGTCACATTCGCCTACAACAGCTGCGGTTCAAGAGACCACTGGGGTTACACCTTTCCGGCTGGTACATGGCTGGAAGATAACGACCATGCGTGACGCGATGCTGCCCCGCGAGCCAGCTGCTGATGGGAGCGACGACGCTCAGGTTGTTGCTCAACAGGTCGAAGAAGTCCGCCAGCTCGTTCGACTCCGGATTAAAGACCAGCAACGTGTCGACGTCGGCCGCTTTAACTTTCGTCGTCAGGACGTTAACTTCCAGCCCAGAGGCAGGGTGTGGGGCGTTGACGCCCATTCGGCACCGCGGCCTCAGCGACAAACTGCTGAAACGGCACTTGGACCGTACAAGGTACTTCGTCCACTCGGAGATCCGAACTACGAGGTGATGCCCGACAGAACAAGAACATCAACACGCCACCTACCACGACCTGAAGTCATCCACGTCGGGCGCCTGAAGCCGTACTCACGCTCGATAAGACTGTGAACTGCGCTCCAGTGCTACGCTTGATAGGACTGTTTCTTTTGCTCTGCTCTGTTTTTTTGCACGTTGCATCGAGATGATGCTCTCTTTAAAAGGGGAGTAATGCCACGGGCGTCTCCGAGCAAACGCTCCCATGGCCGAATAGTTATCGTTCTTGGGTCCCACGTAAAGGGCCGATGTCCGATGCCTGAGCGGACGCACGTTTTTGTTATTTCTGTAAATGTGGTGTCCTGGTGAATTCGCCAACTTTGTTCCTTATTCAAGGTCCGAATGTTCTACCCGCCGAACCTTTTACGCCGATTGTTCCAGAAGCTTATGCGTTCACATAAGGGGTTCCGCGTGGCGAGCCGGAAGTCAGTCTCGCTCCAGCGCTCGATCCTGCTGTTACGCCGCCATCGACGTCTGCGACGCTCTGTAGTTATCTTCCGTTCCATTTTTATTTTGGGCAGAAGTTCGCTCTCCTAAATGTTTAGTTTCCTTCAGTCACTCGTCACCTCATCAATTTTCATTCGTGACATTGCTTATATGGATGTTCTACCCTCTAGGCTCGTAGATTTTGTTACGCAGTATTTCTTTGGGGGAATGATGATTGTTAATAGAGAGTTTTAGAATAGGGGTCCCCAACCCAAAGAAATAGGGCTCACCTCAGCGCATGCGCAGAACCCAAACTCCGTTTGGGGTTTTGGGTTGGCTCTATGCGCCCAACGCAGAATACGAGAAATAGCGTGGGGCCCCGATTGCTTGGGGTTGGGTTACGTCGGCAAACATGGCTACGCTCTTTCCTCTCGCTTCGCGAGCAAATTCGTCATGGTCGCTGCAGTATTAGCCCATTCCATTGCCAATGAATGGTGCAACCGGCTTTCGCTTTGCTTCATCTCGCTCCAAGTCACAAAAAATGAGCGGTGGGCTCGCCCCATTTTAAAGATCGCCCCTGATTCTGGCCGTTCTTGAGCCTAAAGAGACGCGGTAGCCGTTGACATGGAGAAGGTATTGTTACTGTGGCTCGGAGTGGATTTAGTTCGTGGCACGATACCTGCAGCTTGAAAGCAAAGTCGCTCCAGCTCAGATCTAAATAGGGCAGCTTGCTCGCAGAGTATGCTCTCGCTCGCGTTCGTCTCAGTTTCGGCATAGTTGAAGGCCTAAATCGTAGGCGATAGACGGCCAAAGCGCACACGAACAACCAAAGAATCTGAGAACAAGCGCCAAATTAGAACGCGCAGCGAAATTGAAGTGTTTCGGCAGACTACAGCCAACAACATTTATACTGATTTTAGATTTTCTCTTGTTTAAGCCGGCTTGATTGGGATTTACCTTAACTATTATTTTTCAACAAAAAGTACTTGCGAAGCGCATATGTTTTACGTTTATTAATATTTTTTTTTTGATTTGACGTCTTTGTCCTGACGAACACGTCTCGAAGACGACGAAGACGAAGGCGTTGGCACCTAGAGATAGAGGCTTCTGAAACAACGCCGTCAATAGATGTCGAAACGAAACCGTCAGTTCTTCCCTATGGGGTTCTTCCGCTGCGCTGCTGCACAATCGCGACGACGAGGCTGAGCACGCTGGCGGCGTAGCCTCCGCCATAGGCCTCGGCGGCCACAATCGCCGTAGCCTCGACATCAGCAGCCAGACGCATCGGTTTCCCCCGAGCGAACAGTGTGTTTCGAGTCCTCGTCGCTCAAAGCCGTGCGCTCACTACCGGACTCACCGAGAAATGTTGGGTGCCACCAGATCCTCACGCTCTAAATCTGCGACTGGGCCACTCGCGACTCGTCATTGAACTGCCAGGCTTTGTGGGTGTAGAGGAGGCTATGCATTAGTTCATGGGAGACAGGCGGCAGTGCACGAGACTAGCTCGTGCCGTACTCACGCCGACCGTCAGCGCTGTAGTCGCACGTGCAGAGAGACTAAAGTTCCCTCGTTCATAGCCTCCTCTATACTGAAAAAGCCTGGCAGATCGCCACGAGAAGCGGCCGCCGAAATTGAATAGGTAGAGCGGCAGACAATGGATGAGAGGAAAGCCACGTGACGGGCGCCCCGCTGCGGCGAGACGCCGAAACACACTTCCCCCGAGCGATGGAATGTCCGCTCGCGTTCCTCGCGCTACCGCTTTTTTCTCGTCCGGTTTGAAAACCATGTTTAGGGTCCTCGCCGCTGCAAAAGTTGTGCGCTGACGTCCAGGATTTCTGAGAAATGCTCAGTGCTACCATATTGTCGCGCTCCAAATCTGCGACCGGGCACTCTATGGCTCCGCCGTGGAACTGCCAGGCTTTGTAGGTAAAGAGGAGGCTATGCTGGAGCACTCGCTGCACGAGCGCTCCTGCAGCCGCCGAGGCTTCATCCAAAGCACCTAGCTCGCGCTTTCAGCGTGCGCGACTAACAATAGTTCATGCTAAGGGGATAAGAGGTATAGTTGGTGCAGTTTAGTTTCCTTCGCTAATAAAACAACAACAAAATAAAACTACAACAACGCGGCTCGTCCTTCCAACGTTCGAAGACCGTTAGGTCCCCTGGATGCATAAATGGATGGAATGGTGCGGCAGTTCGGGCGGTAGCGTGCACCGCCTAGCATGCAAAAGCTCGAGTAAGCTATGCTTGGCTTGGCTAAAGGGCGTGACACATCACAATTCGCATAATGCACTGGAGCGCTCACTGCTGCCACTGGCGTTTCCAGGAAGGTACAACCAGCCGAGATGCGAAGCGACCATCTCGCGGGAATTACGTGCGAAACAACATGATCCCCGCGAACTGGTGCCTCGTGCGTACAAGCACGAGCAGCGTGCGCGTGAGCTTAGCTTTGACAAGCTTGCATTTGCACGGACGTGCCCGCACGAGCAGAGACATGGCGGGGACCAGTCACGCTGCTTGCAATCGTCTATGTGGTTTACACGAACGAATACATGAAATGATAAAACATCGAGGACGGGGACGGAAGCAGGACTTGTTTCATTGAGCAACAACATGGAATGATACACATTATAAAACAGCCCCTAAAGGTCCCAACGTTTTTTGACAGAAGGATTGAAAACGAGCGCGATGGCGAATAAATGCGAATACATGTATTCGTATCTTTTCACCAACGCTACCAAGCCTGAGAGTGCTACATTTGTATATCTAATATTTTAATCACATAACTGCAGGACTGAGTGCAGTTTGCACTAACTTTGTTTTAATGCCAATGTGCATTCTTTGGATACTTCACGCACTTTTCGTCTATGCTCATTATCTATCTGGCTATTTAACCTCTTACGCCACGGGTCGATAAATAAATAAAAAAGACCGGCGCCGGCTGGGATTCGAACCGTTGACCCTTTGATCAGCAGGCAGACGCGCTAACCACAGAGCTATGAAGGCAGTCATTCACCGCACTCTAAACACTTGTCGATATTCGACATAGGACGCGCTTTATAGCGCAGTCACAGCTACCGGTGCGCGCGTTGTTCCATGCACGAGGGCAAGCTCACCCTCTCCCGCGCTCACCCTCTTCCTCTAGCTCACCCTCTCCCGCCCTCGGAGACCTCTACTCAGCCTCACGAGAGCGGAATGAGCCCTCGTGCATGGAACGCGCGCGCACTGTAGCTGTGACAGCGCTGTAAGCCGTCCCATGGTAAAGATATAAACAACCGCTTAGAGTACCGGTTGGTTGAGACTAGCTGAGACGCCAGAAAGTCTGGTCGGTACCATTTTGAGTGTTTGTGTGCAGCGTGCTTTGCTTAGCTTCCCTAAGTGACACAAACGCACGTGCTGGGCTGCGGAGGTCGTGCGCAGGGCTGTAAGTGTCAACAAATTTGAGAATCGCCTCAAGAGTGGGCTGGCGTATCTAGAGTGTGCCGGCCACCTGACGAACGCGCATAACTCCGCACCGTTTGATGCTATTCGCATTAACGTAGATAATCATTTCCAAAGGATGGGTTCTGCTGATTTTTTTAATTAAAACTTTCATCTTAGCTACCAGTGTGGTGGGAAGTGCTCATTTGGGTCAATATTCTACACGATAATGTTGTAGGGCTCGCCTATACATAGGGCTTCTGTGTTTTCAGATAAATCCGAGAAGCTCGGAAAAACGCTCGCCGGTGAAAGGTTTGTCAATTCGTATTTATCCGAAAAAACTCCGACTTTCGAGGTCACAATGGCAAAATGAAAAGCAAGAAGACCACATTTCACGTATGAAGTTGGTTGAGCAAAGGTTTAGCACTTCTCTGAAAAGAGCCTCCCTATTTTTTTCTAATCTCGGGTTATTAACAAACTTAGTGTCCGGATTTAGGCTAGTGGGTTCATGGTAAACAAAATAAACAGCGCGCAAATATACACAGGAATGAAGGGAAAATGCGAACGACACAAGCGCTGGATTCACAACTAAAGATTTATTGAAAAAAAAACACCAACGAAGTAAACCGCACTATTGCTTCAGCACGTGTCAATATAAGCAGTCTAAAACAGCGGCTCTGTAAGTACTTTAAACTGACCTCACATCGACCCAAAACGAGTCAAGAACACAGCACTGAAGTTGTGTGATACTCTCGAGTTGACCAAGCTAAGGAAAATACACAAAGAAGAGTAAGGAAGACCACCTAAGGTTTTCTTTTCCGTGAAAACACATAAGGTGGACTCACCCTTCCGGGCTATTGTAACGGAAAGGGGGCGAGTGGCAGAAACAGGTTAGCCAGTTTGTCCTGTGCCATCTTAGTACCTTAGAGCTGCGGGATTCGTTTCTAGTGCGAAATTCGGATGCGGTTGTGGAGTATCTTAGTGCAGGCGAACACGCAGAATGCAGCGGCATTATCTATAGATGTGGAGGACCTCTTCTACTTCCGTGCCTCACGAGGGTCTCGTGTCGGTGCGTGACGTATTGATGAAAGTGATTCAAGTTTTCAAAATAAGAGTGGCGTAGGAGTCGATAATTTCATGGAACTACTGAAGTTTTATTTCCAGTCGACATTAATCATGTATGACGATGGTTACTATGTGCAAAAAAGAAAGAATTTGCATTGGCTCTTGTGTAGCGACCGGTACTTTGTGACATTTTCTTGGCCAAATGTGATCAGGCAATCAATGAAAACTTAGAACGAGGAGTGGGTTAACAAAGTGTTTAGATACGTGGACGATTATCTAGTGGTTACAAGAAAGTCTGAACGTGCCTTTGAGGACAGGGCTGTAAAGGCAGTGTTATATGTGTTCACTCAGCATTCTGGGGGGCTAAGGTTCACCCATAAACTACAGGATGGGGCACACCTCCAATTTTTAGACCTTAGACTAGACTTTGGGAAAAGTCACGTGTGTGGCTTTACCGACCACGCTCTAAGAAGAGACTACTCCTTATGATTCTGCCCACTCTAAACTCGTAAAAGGAGCATTGTGTCCTCTTGCCTCTAAACCACCTTGGAAAAGTCCTGCTACCATTCAATGTTATTAAGTTTTAGGATGCAGGTACAGCGGCTGACAGACGCTGCCTTCCCAACGTCAGTTATTCTGGCATTGGCGCAGACGTTGTTAAAAAAGATTAAGGGAGGGTTAAGTCAGAAAAAGAGAGACCCACAACGAGACCCCAGGTGCTCCCTTACATGCATAAAATCTCGCACAATTTGAAGAAGGTAGCTGGGCGGTTCGACGTCCCCGTTGTGTTTTCGGCACCTCGAAAGTTGGCGCAACTCTGCCCTAGAATTGCGGAAAAGGCTGGGGGCAAGAGCCAATGTGCCGTAAAGCACAGGAACAAGTATGTTGATTGTGTGGTTGGTGTGGTATACAAGATCCCACTAAGCTGCGGAAGAGTGTACATCGGCCAAACTGGCCGATGTATTAATGACAGGGCACGTGAACATGACTGGTCACTCCGGTCGACCGCTGGGGGTCACCTGCTTCTGCATTGTGCTGCATGTAAATGCCAGCCCAAATTCAACAACATCACCATCATCGGGAGGGGCACAGATAAAACCACCAGAGAATTATTGGAAGCGTATGCAATAACAAAAGAGGAGCAAGATGCATGCGTCAACCAAACATCGATTTTTCTTCACAAAAAGAAATTGCTTATCTTGACACGTGCTGAAGCGATAGTGCGGTTTACTTCGTTGGTGTTTTTTCAATAAATGTTTAGTTGTGAGTCCAGCGCTTGTGTCTTTCGCATCTTCCCTTAATCCCTGTCATATATTTGCGCGCAGTTAATTTCCGGTTATTAACAAAAGTTAGTTTCTCGTTTATCTCGTCAAGATTCGTTGAGTACCACAAGTCAGTGTCCTTCTGGGCCACGACAAAAGTCGCTTTTCTGGATACCAGTTTGGACCATACTATTTCTGCTTCTAGGATAGAGGAAGAGGGTGGTATTTTTATCAGAGTGAAAAAAATTGTAGGTTTTACAGAAGGGCAGTTGAAGAATTTCATCCGGGGTCACACTGCTTATATATCGTAAAAAAGACAGTCTGCGTACAGGCTCGAGCCGGAGCCATCGGGAGATACATGCTTCGAATGCCGCCGTGGCAATGAGTTCAAGGGGAAACTTGGCACGCGGCATTCGAACCACGAATATAGCGGTGACTAGTGTTTGCAGACTGTCTTTTGTATGATGTCTGGGCAGTGTGCCCCTGCTTTACGCTTACCAACCACTACGTTCAGCAGTTCGGCTATATCAAAGTACTGATAATTATTGAAGCAACACATTTTGCAAGATTTCTCGTGGGATAGACAGTACTATTCAATCGCAAGGGTGTTATTGCCAAATGCCACTGCAGAAATACTTTTCGATACCGGGAGATTTCATCAACTTTGGGTATGTTATTTTCCGGAAATGTTTATTTATATTATTAAAGTTTGCAAATTTAAAAAAGATTGAAATTAAACTTTGAATTTCGGAGCGTTGACAATTCAACGAAAATAAACTCTGTTAAACGCCAAGTTCCTAGAAAAAATTAACTCCGAAAAACACCCTCGAAGCACGAAAATAAGTCTGAAACGCAATCATACCTATACCCTTTCGATGTAGCTGCGAATGCATTGCAGAACCTTGGTATTACTACACCCTAGGGCGTTACCCTTAACTTTTCTTCTATTGGGGTCACACATAATTGTTGCGTGTCTTTCTTTGCAAGTAGCGCAAGAGGTTCCGTGCCTTCAGTATCTTTTGACTAGAACGCGCTTTCCGTATCAACATTGCACTATCATGCTTGGTTCTTTTCTTCTACTCTTTCTGGTGTGACGAACTGCCTCGTTTTATGTTGCCCGTGAGCCGCAGAAAAAGAATTCATGTGTAAGAGGGCTTCGTACGATTGTGAGTACTGTTGCTCTTGGTTTGAATCTCAGCCTGGTGGTGGGCTCCGGAGAACGATCGCTATTCTTGAAACATTGGTTCGAACCATTACTTTTCTTTTCAGGCATTCTACCAATCGATCTACAAACACTAAAACATTCACTCTAAGTCTCCACTTTGACGATGTTGGGTCACACAGCCGTGCTTTGGTCACCGGAGCTCCTTCTGTGAAAGTACGCTGTTAGGACTCGTTTCGTTGGGGGCTATGGGGGCCACGATGGAAAAGGCACGAAATTGAGCAAGTTAGTTAATATAACAAAACAGTTTTTTGCCTAACGTTTTGGACTTCCAGTTTATGGGGAATCATGTAGTTTTAAAATTGACGCTCGACGACATTATACTCTAGCCGTGGCGTGATATTGTTTATTAAAGAAAACTACAGAATTATCACTGCAGGGTTGGAAATGTCATTCTCGTGCACAGCTGGAGAAATCGAATGCCAGAGCCGCTGAAGCGCCCTAGGGACGTCAATCATTCCGTTCCGCGCCGGCCCCGCAACCCACGTGTCCACGACGAAGGTAACGTGAGTGGTGCGACGCAAGTGCAGGTTCCAAGAATCGAAATCAGAGGTGGGGTTCGGTGGCACAGTTTTGGTCTCGAGCTGGGTAAACAGGAATGACATTTTTGCCTCGTAGGTCCCACTACAAATATGTAAATACAAATTTGACGTCACTCGGCTATAGTCACCAGCAGAGTGAGAACGGCAGGGCGTGTCTCTCCATAGCCTCCTCTATACTCACAAAGCCTGGCAGTTCAACGACGGAGCCATAGAGTGCCCGGTCGTAGATTTGGAGCGCGAGGATCTGGTAGCACAGAGCATCAAAGAGCCATTTCTCGGGGAACCTGGACGTCAGCGCACAACTTTTGCAGCGGCGAGGACCCGAAACACACTTGTTCGCTCGGGAGAAATCTGTTTCGGCGTCTCGCCGCAGCGGGGCGCCAGTCACGTGGCTCTCCTCTCATCCGTTGTCTGCCGCTCTACCTTTTCCATTTCGGTGGCCGCTTCTCGTGGCGATCTGCCAGGCTTTGTCAGTAAATAGGAGGCTATGGTCTCTCGAAAGGCCGGTCTCCAGCACGCTCTCCACACCTTCCACTGTGCTCTGGCTGCGCGAACACGCGCTCGATGTGCACGAGACGTCGAAGTGTTGTCGAAGTTAGGAAACTCGCGCTGGAGGGGGACCAACTGAACTTCCTCTGCCGTTCGCACCTTCTCAGTGACTATCGGCTACGTGAGTGATCGAAAACGTCGAAGTGGTCGGCCTGCCACAATTGGCCAAATGCTGAATATGACGTCAGCAAATGATTTCTCATCGACTGAAATAAGAGTAATGAAGGAACTTCAATTTTGACTGGTGTTGGCAGCGTTGGTTTCAGAGCGCAATGATTTCGAAGCTGCCACCGCGCTCATTTCAATCACGATGCGTAACTTGTTACGTCAATGACAGGGGACCATCAGGACAGGGCAACATCATAGGAGCGCGCCGTCAATAGACTATCACGCCGAGCGTCAGTTCTCCGAGTGCATTACGCCCCAAGAGCTGAAACTAAAAAAAAAAAAATGTTTCTTAAAACGGTTTAACTGGGTTAACCAATATTTCACAATCACCTTTTTTTTCTAGGGGCCCCCAAGGCTGCCCTAGCCTGACCCTTGTGGCCTATAAAAGCCCTAACCGCTCATTCACACTGGGCAGCGGATCCGCGTTTTCAAAGCGGCTGCGAACGCGTGTTGTGTCGACCCCGGGTGCTCGTGTAGGCGCAGACTATGGGGGGCGGCGGGGCTCAGCCCCCCCTGGTGAGATCGCGGGGTAGGTGGGGGCACAGTCCCCCCCCCGAGCCCGGAACCCCGATCTTTTTTTTTGCTGCTTGTTGTTGTTTATGCCCTTGATAGTTTGTACTTTGTTCTAATATGGGTGGTGTGTGCCTGTGTTCGGGCCACCCCACAACAGAACGCGCCAAGTTGTTTGTGGGCACTGGAAAATAAACCGTTAGTTATTATTATTATTATTTTCCGCGACGCTGTTTACGTGCCATGTAACGAGCTTCTAGTAGTAGGATGTAAACAAAATAACGCCCACGTTGCCTTTATTGGACAAAATACGTGGGAAATGGAATCCCAGCGTGCTTGCGTTAGCTTCAATCTCCGCTTCTGGCGAAAACATAACGCGCAGCAACCCCCCCCCCCCCCCCGGGGAACTTCTCAGCCTGCCCCTCCGAGAAAATGGAAAGTCTACGCCGCCGATCTAGAGAGTATTGTTTTTCTTGTGAACCTGGCTGTACTGCTTGACAAAGCGTCAGCAAGCTTTACGAGCTTTTTTCCTGACTGAAACCGAAGGGTGAAATCATATTTCATCAGTCTCAAAAAGAAACGTTGTAGTCGAGGCGGCACATCACCGAGGCTCTTTTTAGACAGTGCGACCAATGGACTGTGATCAGTTTCTAGAATAATGTGCCTACCGTATGTTAGGTGTGGAACCTCTCTACAGCGAATACCAGTCCAAGTGCCTCCTTTTCTATTTGAGAGTATCGTGCATGCCTCGCAGTCCGATAACGACCTGGAAGCATACGCTACTGGACGCCATGATCGGTCATGTAGCTGCAGTAAGGCTACTCCAATTCCGTCCTTCGAAGCATCAGCTGACAGTTTTGTCGTCCTGTCTGGGTCAAAAAGAGCAAGAACTGGAGCACTCGTGAGCATTAGTTTCAGCTGCTTCCATTCGTGATCATGCGCCTGGGTCCACTCAAAAGTACACCTTCGTGAAGGAGCCTTCGAAGGTTGGCTGTATGTTCAGACAAACGGGGAATGCATTTTCCGAAGTAGTTTATGACGCCGATCATGCGCTGAACAGCCTTCTTGTTTGTGGGCGCTTCTGAGGTTCAAGATGGTATCGAGAAGGCTTGGGTCAGGTTTGATACCTTCTTCACTCACCTACATCGCCAAGAAAAACAACCTCCTGAATTCCAAATTGGCATTTTTCTGAATTTAGCGTCGATCCCTGCCCTGTGTGCAGCCTGCATAGCTAATCTCCAGTCGCTCATCATGCTCCTCGCGGGTAGCTCCCCAAACAAGTACGTCATCGATATACACCCGTACTCCCTTCAGTCCCTCAAAAACCTCAGACATTGCACGCTGAAACACTTCGGGTGCAGAAGCCAATCCAAAAGGCCACCTGCAAAATCGGTACCGCCCGAAGGGCGTGCCAAATGTACAAATTCGCGATGTTTCATCCGTCAGCGGGATCTGATGGAATCCTGACCTGCATCAAGTTTTGAAAACACAGTGGCATTGGCAAGTTCAGCTTCTACGTCTTCTCTCCTTGGCATTTGAAACCGTTCATGCAACGTCGCCGTCAGAGACGCTGCTGTGCCTGTGATTCAGCCCTCGATCGCAGTGCCGCAGGCGCTCATGGAGCCACTCAAGCAGGAACTCAATCGGATAAAGGAGGCGGGTATCATCACAAAAATGAAGGATCCCTCGGACTGGGCAAGCCCACTTGTCATAGTCAAAAAGAAGACGGCAGTTTGAGATGTTCTTGTTTACACGACTGCTTTGAGTTAAAGCCCGAAGCGAACAGCCGCTCGTGCCTTTTATTCCTGAGCTCGCGCACCAGCGTGGCTGGAGCGCAGCGGCGTCGGCAACCCCGATGCGATACAGACAGCAAACGTTAACATCCCCGGGGGATGTCAGCGACTATTGGCGACGTGCGCGACCGAAAGCGTCGCTGTGGTCGGCCTTCCACGATTGGCCGAACGCTGACTATGACGTCGGAAAGGGGATTTATCATCGACGGAAATAAGAGGAATGAAAGAACTTTAATTTTGATGGTGTTGGCAGTGCTCCTTTGAGAGCGCAATGATTTCAAGCTTCCACCATGCTCATTACAAACACCATCGAACTTGTTGTTTGCAAGGTAATGACGTCACAAGGGGGAATCATAGGAGGGCGCCACCAAAACATCTCGCCGCTAATAATGATTGTGTGGTAGGGTTGCCTTGCTGCATGCCCTTCCGGGAGGAACAAACACGAAGCCGGGGGTTTCCATGCCGAGAAACTACATTTATTAGAGTAACAGGAATGAGTTGTTAGTATCAACCCATTCCTGTTTGTATCAACGTAAAACGGTGCCGGAGCGTTCGAACTGCATGCCTCCGTGACCACGGTCCGTCTCCCCCTTCCGTGGGCGTGTCCCCCGCCCACGCTATACACGCCGCGCGCCTGCATCCTTCGTGCGCCGTTTGCGCGCCCCCGGACGTTCTTTCCTCTGGGTGGTCAGCAGCGGCCTCTGGTGGTGCTGGCCGACCCTCGCTCCCACGGGTGTTGTAGATTTTATTCCGCTACACTTAAGAAATAGGAGTGCACGGGGTACACCCCTTCGTCCCATATATAACACACCAAAACTACCTTTCGACGTTCCGTCCACCGACGTCGAGCTGGCGATACCAACTTTTACGAGCGGCTTGATAGTCGAGCGATACAACTTATTAAAATAGCTAATGTACTCACTAAAGGCTACATTAAGATAATCAAGGTTTTTTTGGCCCTGCTGGAAAACCTCAGTAATTCTTTTTTTGTAGTCTGTGATACGCACATTAGCTATTTAGTACGTTCTATCCAACAGCTATCAAGCCGCTCGTAAAAGTTGGTATCGCCAGCCCGACGTCAGTGGACAGAACGTCGAAAGGTAGTTTTGGGGTGTTACATATGGGACAAGGGGTGTACGCCTGTACACTATTTCTTAGGGTGTAGGGCTGGGGCGCGCAGTAAGTGACCAAAGTGTTTGCAGGCTTACCAGAGAAGAAGTTCACTCAGCAGGAGCATCAGGCCATCGCTCATTACGGAGAGAAATTCGCGCAAAGTTATGACGTCATCTTGGTGCCGGGACAGGGCACAGCCGAGAAGCACTGCAAGGGCGGCCAGTCCCAGTTGGTTTCCGCCAAACGTGAGACTCGAGGACCCCACGAAGATGTCCACCGGAGATGCGGTCGTGTCTGCAACAGCCCGCGAGGATACCCGGTGCCAACGTCAGCCGTGACCACGGTGCAAGATACACTGGGTGCTTCAGCAAAGACTTAAATTAATATGGTGGCTGAGAAAGACAAACACTTTTCGGGAACAAACTGCTAGCCACGGCGGGCGTCAGAGCTTTATGTAAGGGGACCAAAGAAGACGAGGGCTGGAGTACAGGAAGAAGAGAAGCTATGGATATATATAAATTAGAACAAAAAGGTGGCGACCGCTCTTTTATAATGTGGCTCCTGAAATTTTATGTCCTGGAACACTACAAAATCGTGCAGTCGACAGGATCGCAGTAAGTTGAAGTGGCCTCAAGATGTGGGTGACCTTCGAAGTTAAAAGTGACGACAGGGAAGGCATACGCTCCATGAAATGTCAGCCGCAAGATGAAGAGGCCGTAGCGTTACCGCTAACGGTCAGCACCAGCACCTTCCTTCAATGTCTACTTGACAAGTCAGGCCGAAGCCTGGAAGACGTTTTAGAAAAAGGCAAGATCAAGATAAACATGACAACATAAACAATAGCTCATCCTGGAACCTACTCGGCCAACGCCAACAAACCTGCAGTTTGAAGATGCAGGCATTCTGCTTGCAAGGATGCTTGGATTGCAACAACACATGATACAGCAATCCGAACTGCTTCAGACAGCTGCTTCGAAAATGCAAGCGACGAACAAGTTATAAATGGTAGTCTATATGGGGACATACAGACTACCATCTATTACATAGGCGTAGACTTCGGGGGGGGGGGGGGGCGGCGGGGCGCGTGCCCCCGCAGGGAGATCCGGGGTGGGGGGGGGAGGGGCGGCAGCCCCCACCCCGGGCCCGGGCCATGATCCTTACCGAGACGCTGTTTACGTGCCATGTAACGAGCTTCTGGTAGTAGCATGTAAACAAAATAACGCCCACGGTGCCTTTATTGACAAAATACATGAGAAATGGAATCCCAGCGTGCTTCCGTTAGCTTCAATCTTCAGTTCTGGCAAAAAAGTAACGCGCACTCCCCCTCCCCCCCCCCCCCCCTTTGGAGAACTTCTTAGTCTGCCCCTCCGTGAAAATGGAAAGTCTACGCCACTGGGTGTCGACATTTTGTTGTGGTACCGGACACGATCCCGAAAAATCTTGCCCTTAGCAGCTCCGCTGTAAAGAAACCTTGTGCAATCATTTTGTTAAGATGCGTTCTAATGTAAAGCCGCTCTGTCTATGCGCCGAGAATCTAAGAGAGAGGAGCAAGCGGGTGCGCTCGGGGACGTTAGAAAGCCAAGCTCTAGTTCGAGCGATTAAAGGGTAGAACTAAAGTTAACTGCCTTTGTGTCCACTGCACTCGTCGAACGCCTTTGAACGCGAAAGCCAAACGCTGGACGCCGGCGTTCCACGTTCGAAAGGCGTTCGACGTTTGCAGTGAACACGAAAGGCAGCTAGCTTTAGGTTTACTCACTAGTTATTCGAACAAGAGCTTGGCGTTCTCGCGCGCACTCGCTTACTCCTCTCCAGAGTTTATCGGCGCATTGATGCGATGTAACTTCAGTACACAGATAGCCTGAAGGATTAAAACAGCGTTCTCTTCTGTTTTTTTCGAAAAACTCCGCAGTGACGTCCACTTCCTGGATTGGGCGCCTCAAAGTAAAATGTGAGCAAAGCCACTCCGGGAAGGTGAGTGGCACCTTTGCCTCGAAGCGACGGAGCTGGCCAGTGGCCGTTCCGTTTCTCGCATTATGCGCGTGCGTTACCACGTTCCCTTGGATCAGTGTACTAAGTTCACATTAGTTCACCTACTAACGCAGGATCTGTTTACGGGCTGCATTTTATGCAAAAAATGTCACGCTCGAGTGTGACGAAAAAGGAATACACACGGGCCAAATGCAAAGCACACACAGTCCATAGTAGGCAATGCATAAGCATCCAAAGAGAAGGCATTCTAAGTAAGATTTATTTATACGTACTCATAATTGGCGCAAGTAATGGTAACAACCGACATTTACCAAGCTGCTTTAGGTGCTTTTGCAGCAGCTGCGCATGAGCACCGCCATGACGGAGCTTCAATTTTTGTTTCCGCTAATTTTGATCACTTCGCTCCATCATTAGAACAGAAGGACAGGTCATTGCCATTTGAGATTGGACTGTGTCCTTCACCCAGTATTGGCTTTTGTGAGAACTCTTCAAAGCCCGCTTCAGTGGCTCGGCTCCTCGGTAAGACAAGAGAAGGTCAACAACGGTGGCTTGTAATTTGGCGGTGTGTAAAGCGTCTTTACTCCGTTGAGCCCTAAGCTGAGACTGCAGCCAATATTACAAGCATGAGTGCACGAGGTCGCTGCTTTGAAACGTTATCCCGCAGATCGAGCACTTGCTCTATACTTCGTTTCAGCTTGGGTCCAGACGCAGCCGATGCTACGAGCGCGAGCGTGTGGCCCTGAACGGTGCTTGCATTGCACGAGGGCGCGTGCTCGGCAGGGACGCTGAAAGCCCGGAGCTCGCGCCTGTAGCATCGCCTGCGTCTGGACCCAAGCTGAAACGAAGTATAGAAAATGCACTTCTCAAGCAAAAGCGCGGGTTAGCTCGCGCTTGTATCTCTCGGACGCGTATTTGGAAAAGCTTGTGGAGTAAGTCAACCGGTCGATTTCGGCGTTCTGGTTGGTGTGTTTTCAGGGACATCACATATCGCCTGGTTTAGGGGAGAGAGAGAAGAGGGAAGAGGAGGAGAGGTGAGGTTTAGGTAAACACGCCTCAGTGATTCACGCGCTAGCATTTAGCGAGCTCCCAGGTTTTCATGCTCTTTTCGGATAATTTTTTGTGTCCGCCGACTCTCACTTACCACCATGTCATATGGGGAACTAAAAATCAGAGCATGCTGAAGTTACTCGTCGCAGAAAAAAGGGCTCTACGTAATACAACGAACGTTCCATGGTATACATCAACTCGTGAGTATTTTAATGAACTAAATATCCTAAATGTGTTAACAATTACTTGATTTCAGGCTAGTTTTTCTTTATAAAAATGCAGTAACAATAAACGACGCACCACTGCGACAATTATTTAATCTAATTAAACACATTTCAGGTTATCGTATAATATACGACAACCCGAAATATGAAAACTACCAACAGTCAGAACCTTCTATGGACATCAATCCATACTTCATACCGTGCTTGTTCTCCTCAACAACCTCGCAAAGCAAAACATTACACCCGGAAATATCAACAAAACAGACCCTGAAGTCAAATTTCTTAATATACTGATCCGACTTTTCCGAATTTCTCTTTATGCTTTATGTATGACCCAAATGCTCACTGTAGTATTGTTCTTATGTGACCTTGTTGTATTGTATTTTTGTATGTTTTTTGTGCATCATGATCTCTGCAATTTCATCACTTTACGTTTTACTTGACTAGGTACGTATTATGTATGTTTGTATGTGTGTAAGGCGTGTCGCATGTATTATGGGTTATTTATGCTGATTCACCAGTTATAATATTTGCTTTATCATACTTTATTATTGCTTGACCCGGTATATACTTTGTGCGTTTATTGTTACTCCACTTCTTCAATGGTTGGACTTAAGTGTTTTGTACGTAAATGCTATTCTTTAAGTGATTATTTAGTTTGAACTTTATCCTGCACTGTTTGGCAAGTGTTGGGGGCAGGGGCCTTTCAAGCTGTAACTGCAGCTTTTTTCCCTGCTCTCTACACTCTTTTGGGGCTGAAATAAACGAATATATATATATATATATATATATATATATATATATATATATATATATTATATATATATATATATGTACAGGGTATTTCACGAAAGGTGGACAAATTTGATATTGCGAAAACTACGCTTCGCAACACAAAAAGGCTTGTGCCGTTTTGGTCCCGGGCCAGGGGCCTATTTAGGAAAATTATTAAAGTCCGGGATGATTAGGTTGTTAATTATTTTTGCGCAATTGCGCAATTAACTTTTTTAATATTGGGTTTAAGGGCATGGTTTCAATTAGAAAATTGTTCAGCATCATCAAAAAATACTAAATCAACAAATTGCAGAACGATAGAAGGCACGCGAAGCATTTTACGGCTTTCTGAAAAACCGCGCCAATTTTACGTGTTTTTAAGTTTCGGTTTGCTATCGGAGAGCATCTCGGCCCCGGCGGCACCGCGCCCTGTGGAGACATAGTACAACCAGCCTCTGCTACGCTGTCATCGCACGACGCACCAGAGGCTGGTTGCACTATTTCTCCACTTACTTATCGAGTAGACAACTATCATTACTAAATTTTAACAAAAAATAAAAAAATAAAAAAATTGCTTTTTTAAGAAAAACGATTTCAAAATTGGTACTTTTTGGTTTTAGCATCACATTAACGTAAACGTACCGCAAATGGAAGGTTATACAGCTGAGTGATTTTATAATATATATAAATAACGTGTTTTGGGCTCTCCATAGACATAAAAAGTATCGACGTAGCCCAAGTAGATCGGAAGTATTTAATTGTCAAAGTTCATGAACAATTAACCGAGGGGGCGTTTTGATATTTTTGCAGGAAAAAAGCAAAACGCCTTAAAATATTTCATGGCATTAGAGCCTTTAACTGTACTTACAGAGTGCTTGAAAAAAGTTAATATAATATGGACTCAAAATCCACGGCGGGAGATCGAGCGAAACATCCGAACCACGACGGATGTGAAAAACACTGCTTTCCGCCGCAGCCTCTTTTACAATTCGTAAGTCCAGAACAAAAAATCCGACGATCTTGCGGTTTGTGGCTACTGCGTTTTTAGAAACGACGCCATAACATATAGTTTTTTCAGCGAAATTAAAAATTCGACCCTTTTTGCCTGCACGATTTGAGATGAAATCATCCATATTTATATATACTTATTTACGCAAAGTACAAAAAAAATCGTTTCACCGCCGCATTAAATACAGCACGTACTACAGCTAAAGCAGAAAAATGTTCTGTTTTTCCCAATTAGAAGACTGTAGACTATGTTTGATAATTCGAACTATTAGTATGGAAGTGCCATAAAACTGAACTATTAGTATAGAAGTAGTGTGAAACCAAACTATTGGTATGAAAGTCTCAGTAATTGTTACCATATTTTTCTTGCTATGTGACACTTCCGCGTGGAACTACCGAATTCCCGTTCTTCGGTGTCCTCTTTCTACCGTGCACCGTATTGTACGTAAACAATCGTATTCTACCAGTGTTCATCCTTCTGGAAGGGGGCGATTCCGCGTCGCACACCTATATGCGGTAAAGATCACTCAATGTAAATTTAAATTGAAAAACTGTCAGGCAATTGCTAACTGCCTTAAAGGCGGGTTTTTCTTTGAATTGAAATAAGAGCTGCGAATGTTTTTTTGTTTTATTTCTACAATTACAGCTTACTTAAGTGCGTAGCTTAAGCTCTGTACCCTAGAATCTACAAAATATGCACAGCAAAATAACGGCCTTACTTTTTTCACCGCATGCCTACTTCACTGCCATTTGTTACCACCTTTAAGAACTTTTACATATTTGTATGTTTGCGTGTTTCTTAATGGAAAAGCACCTTTATTTTTAGTTTTACTTACATGTTGAATTTCTTGTCAAGGGCCCGCTTTGTCTAAAGCTGGTCCTGCTCTCGGAGCATACGTCGACCTGAAATGTTCAAAGGCTTTGTCAAAGTACGCGACGAAACAACTTTTTCTTTTTTGCCGGGAAAACAAATTATGTTTTTTGAATCTTGAATCTTGGTTTGTTCACGAATACCTAAAGTAAAAAAAAACGCAAAAGAATACACAATCACGAGAGAACATGGTCGATACAGGTCACATTTGGGCCAGTTGTTTCATGTAGTACCCAAAAAAAGCACCGAAATTTGCCAGTTTGTCATGGTGCGATTCCACTTGCAATTTTCAATGTCGGGTGGCAAAATGACCGTGGGCGAAGCATACACTTCAGCTGTGTGCTCTGACCGCATTTTATTCTTCTTCTTTTTTGCTGTGTCTAAGAGCCATTTTAAAACCGCAAATTGCGAGCAGAACAGCGCCATGTCAAACGGGCTTAACACGACCACAAGCTAGTACCATGCACGTACAATTCCCCCAGTGTGCAATCACGATATCTCAGCGAACGTGTGCTTACCGCGTTTGCATGCAAGCAGACATGTACACGTTACCCAAAAAAGTAACTAAATACCGTTACTCGTTACTCGCTCAAAAAGTAACTAAATACGTTACTCGTTACCGATTCTCAAAAGGAACGCGTGAGTTACCTCAAAAGTAACGAGTTACTTTTCACGTTACTTTGAAGACCAAATACACAACTGTTTTTGTTTCATGGTTTATTGTTTTCTTTTAGTAGTCGTTGCCCTTAAGCAGCAGCTGCCTGTCGAAGTTTTCATCAGTTATGTTTCCCGCTTCCTTGAAAATACATTTCCGGTGACGCTGAAGCGTCGTTCTACTGACGCGCTCGAAGGAACGGCAGTGTTGTGCTTCAGCAAGAGCTGGTGAATCTTCGGGAACTGCGCCTTCATTGAGGACAGCGGGTAAGGGGTTATGTGCCTTCCCGTGTTTGCAACCTCCGGGTTTACATTCGGTCCGGACCCGGTTCTAGAAAGTTCAATTAACGAACCTGATTGTGCTCGCTGGGTGAAGGACATTCTCAGCTGTAGAGTTCAGTACAGCAACGTTTATCGCTGGACACGTCAGTCGAACTGTTCGACTGACGTGTTCAGCGATACATGTTGCTGTATTGTCATACTGTTTATTTGTTTTTCGGGTTTTCCATCTGCCTTTGTCGCAATAGACACATACTAAGGCTAGAATAAAACAAGGCCGTTAAAGCGGTGTTGTACACGTTACTCCTCAAAAGTAACGAGATACCGTTACTCGTTACTTGGCCTTAAAAGTAACTAAATACCGTTACTCGTTCCTTTTCTGAAAAAGTAACTAAATACGTTACTCGTTACCGAAAATAGTAACTAGATACAAGTAACTCGTTACTTGTAACGCGTTACGCAAGTAAAAACGCGCCATATGAACTCCCGCTGAGGATGGCACCAACCAAACGCTCTTCATTTAACGGGGCTCATCGCTGAAACAGCTTTCTGGGGCAAAGTGAAGCAAGCTATGGGCGCCGAGCGAACACCACTTAAAATAATCAAGGCCCGCGAACATTCCCCTCTTTCCCCTTGGAGCATCATCACGGTCGGATGGCGCCAACTCAGCAATTGGACCCGATCCCGATGCCGAGCGTCCTTTGACGCGCTGATTGGACGCGAGGCCCAGCCGAGCACTGACGCAGCACTCGGTGTCCAATCTGTGTCTTCGCTCCATCTCACTGTGGTGATCTCAATATTCTTGTTCAAGGAGCTTTGATATGCGAACGTGCACCTCGGCCGGCAATCAAGGTCATGCACACGCCCTCTTCTCTTCCTAATCGCCACTCAAAGCTGTCCCCAAACACAATTCGTCAACGCACTATAAAAAAAAGGAAACACCAAGCGGAAGTTGAATAGAGCTATTCCACGCACGGGAGGCATCCGTGCAAATGTGAACAGACATGTCAGATTGGTTTCGTTCACAAACTCTTTCTAGTCTTTTCCCGAGCCAAGGTTGTGTCGCCATCTAGATTCATAAACCCGAAAATCAAAATCGACCTGGACATTCTCTTAAAGATGTGGTTAAACAATGCTCGTAGTTCTAGTAAATACGGCTTAGAGTTAAACCTAAACGTTCATAACTTCCACGTTTCTTTTTTATTAATATTATTGTTACGTGAAGGTATAGTTGCAGAAAGAAAGTGAGAGGAAAACAAGCGGCGTTCACCCCCTCATCTCGAAGCCAGAACAAGCGGCCACGTACTTCGGTGCCAATTCTACGCCACCAATGTTCATCAGAATCACGCGCTGGGGTTGGTAAAGCACAGGGCATGTGCTGACTTGTCAAGCCCCGGTCACACTACTAGTACATCATACAAAAGACAGCCTGCACATACCACCTGAGGCGTGTTTCTTTCTCGATGTCGGTCTTGTCGCATATTTCACACACAATGTCAGCGGACTTGTTGAGTGCCTGAGGACATGTAGACAAGGACTGTCAGACTGTCAGTAGACATAGATCACACAAATGAAATGTCTGCAACTTGAAGCAAACACACTTCGATCATGCTTGACGCGTATCTGCAGATAATTTTGTCGTGTCTGCCGCGTACACCGTGTCTTTCGTATGGCGTACGAGCAGTGGGAACGCGGCCTTAGGGTTTGGCGATTCCTGTCATCGCAGCGATTGGACTCGAGCCACCACGCGAATGCTCGTCAAGGTATCGAAGTATAACTTGTGATTCGGGGAGACTTTAATTTGATAAGTATGATTGTTTTGAGCGTATCTAAAAATAAACTCATATTTGTGATTGAAATATTCCGGACAATTTTATTCTAAATATTCAATAGGAAGCGTATGAAGGAGCTTGATTGACTTTTAGAGTGCAGCTCTTAGGCGCCCGTTTCCGGGTTGAGCTACGTCGGCGTCGGGCGTAACCGCGCGTTGCATTATGCATTATTTAGCGGGTTAAGTTTCCCCGCTAAATTTAGCGGGGAAATTGACGTCACGTTACCTCAACACCAATTCAGTTTCGCCGCTAAATATAGCGGGAAAATTTCCCGCTAAATATAGCGGGCATATTTCCCCGATAAATTTAACAGGGAAATTTTAGCCAAATTTCACGCTAAATTTAGAGGAGACATTTTCGCTAAATTTAGCGAGAAATTTAGCGAAAAGTTTCCGCTAAAAGGGAGGGAGCAGGAGAGGAAGATGGGAAGGACGAAGGGGGAGAAGGGGCCTACCCTTCCCTCCGTACCCTCCCCTCCTCTTCCTCAAGAGCTGCGCTCCAATTCGGCATTACAGGGAATTGTAAACGTCTATTTTTTTTCTAACAGTCTTTAGTACGATATTTGATGATAAAATTGTACATCCCGTTAAAAACGTAGCAGGTTTTCAAATTTGGGAGTCGCGGAAGCATACAAACACGCATCCTTAAAAGTAAACTTGGAAATAAGGACTTGTGATATCTTGTCTAGTATTGCGTTCGGCAGTGGCGATGCCGTGAAGGTTGAACGAGCTTATTATTGTCGAAATAAGTGCCTGTAAGTGCACGCTATGGTTTGAAGACAAGCTCAATGTTTCACCTCGGTAAATACGAGCTTGTTTTCGTTCATCACAGGAGAGCACCAGATCAAGAGCAGTCCTGTGATTGGTCGAGTTCTCCGTCCTCACTCCACACCGGCCACACTTGTCTGGTGAGTTCGACCATGATTAACTGACAGGGGAAATACAGCAACACAGTCTCTCTTGATAATAGTTATCTGAGCGAAAGAGGAGATAGTTAACATATTGGAACAGTAATTTAATGGATCTGGATGGATAGATAAATGGAAGGATGAATGATGCCAAACCTATTGAATGGGGCGGTGGCTTGCGCCACCTATCTAGTGTTTTTTATCCTAACAGTCCTTTAACGCAGAGTTATATATCTAGATATCTATTCTTAAAAGCTACGATACGTACGACAGAGGCGCCTTAATGCAGCCGGGTACGACATCTTCCGCCCTACGGGCCACCCGAAAGGGAATAAGAAAATATTAATTCTTCCCTCGACCTATGCCCCCAGTCATTGATGTCTCCACCTCCCCCATGTGAATGTTTCTCTAACTATCCCTAAATCTTAATGCGTTTGTTAAATTAGTCGCCTCTTCAGCTATTACAATGTAAAAGCTGAAGAGGTAAGGTACAAAGTGCCCTCAGTTGTCTCCTTCTCCTTTCCCCAAGCTCCACAGTCTGTATCTACTTCGTCATATCTAGCTCAATGTATCTTAATCCGCAACACTCCCGTAATCGCCCCAAACAGCAAGGAGCTCCCCCTAGAATTGTCGAAAATGAGCTCCGATATTTCCCTCTCAGTTTCTTTAACTATTTTTTGACCCTTTATTTCTTCTTCCGCCTCCTTGAGATTAACCATCGATTTAGATCTAAGTTTTCTTGTCCGTTTTTTCCATTCTGTATCGACGTTTTTTATGTGTGAATGGCTAAGAACTCTTCGTGCCCATCGTTCTGCACCTATTTCTTTCAGCCTATCGTCATATTTATCTTACTACTAGCTTCCCTGCCCTCAAACACGTACCATCCAATATCGCCCGGCACACCTTGGTTCAGTGTTTTGCCATGTGCTCCCAGAGCCAGGCTACCTACTGATGATTTCGTTCTAGCCTTGTCTGGACGTCCAGATTTATTCAGAAAACTGTATTTGTAAAAGTCAGGCTTGGAACCATAACTCCTTTCCAGATCCTTTCTCACCACTTCATAGCTGTTATAGTTCCACAGTGCTCTATTTTTCATTACAGCTGCATTTCTGTTGCCCTTACCAGTTACGCATCTTGCATGTTAACGGAGTTACTCTGTACCCTCGTTAATTCAAGCTCCTTGTTACTTGTATTTATCGACTCGCTTGACCTAAAATCCTTGTGTATCTTTAACTCTTCAATTCTCGCCATTATTGAGCTCCATGAAGGCTGATTTGTCATTACTGAAATCTAAGCCTAACCTGTTCCCCTCTGCGCCACATATATTCATCAGGGACTGGAGTTCTATGTTGCTACCGGCCATTAGCACTACATAATTAGGATGCAAAATACCTTTTTATAGTAACGTGTGCCGTCTGGGGCCGGTCTGTGAACTACAAATGAAGGAAAGCTCAATAGGCCTTCGCACGTCAGAACACGCTGGCATCACGCCGTTGTATCGGTTTTCATTGCTTTACATGCTTCATACTACCAATGCCCCAAAAGAGATTCGTCAAAACGGAGAAATACGTGCAAAAATACTTGCTGACAATGTTGGTCGTGTGGGATATGGTGCCATTAGAAAATAGAGACAGCAGGCAGCATGGCCAGGGGAGAGGTGTACGCCTCAAGACAGCAAGGTTAGACCCGTTATCTCACGGCGTTTCAATCATAATTAAAAAGCGACATTTTTAAGAACTGCTCCAATCTAAGGAGCACAAGCTTGTCTTATCTAATGAATTGTTACCAAATACCCTGGCCAAGCGTAAGCAATTATGGGCATCACTTGGAACTAATCACCAAGAAAATGAAAGTATAAGACTAGTTCATAATAAACTGCATGTTAATAATAAATTCTACGCTTGGGATAAAAGCACGAACTGAAGAGTCGTACTTCGAACAGAAAAATATCCACCCACGGCGACGAAATGACAAAGAGAGCAACCTGAGTTGTGCCAACGAACGGAAAAAGATCTTAGAATAATTTGTACGAGCGCGCAAAGTGTGGTGAATTAAAAAGAACTAGACTCTGCGTTGTTAACTTATGACCCGTATATGGCAGTGATTACAGAGACTTAGTTATGATGCGAAATATCGTATGACGATTTGTTTCCGCCTTCATATACAGTATACAAAGATAGCCGACAATTCAGAGGATTCGGTGTCGCCTTAATAACTAAAAGCAGTATTTAATTTATTATGCTCGAACCAATAGAAGATCACGAGGGCATCTGTTGCAAGATCAATATGTGGGGAAGTTCTATGCTGGTTATCGGAGTATATCGACCAACAACAGCCCAGCCACAATATTTTAAACAAATTTTATGACTATATAAGCGTGCACAACAGTAACAAACTGTTACTTACCGGTGATTTAAACCTTCCAGAAACTGACTGGACGAATCATAGCAGTGTTCGTACAAACTAGCAAAGCTCAGAAATATTGTTAGACGTGATGTTCGTATTCAATCTCACCCAGATAGTAGATCAACCCACAAAAATTACAAACTCGAGTAGCTCCATTCTGGACTTTGTGTATGTTAGCACTGACGTTTCTGTCTCAAACGTTTCTGTTGGAGATGAAGCGTCAGATCATAGATCGGTGTATGTATCTTCTTCTCTCCGTAAGCAAACATCTTGCTAAAAATCTAGGTACTCGTAAATCAAGAATTACTATCAGGCAGACTTTTTGTTTCATTCTATGTTATCTTGATACAGCTCTTGGATCCTTCAACGATCATGACGTGAATTTACTGCCGAATAAATTCAAAGATCATTGTGAACATTGTGTGCGGACTTTTGCCCCTGCAAAACGCAAACGAAGTCGGTTCCAAGAAACTGCGGATGTTGCAAAATTTAATTAATTTAAAACAAAAAATTAAACGCCAAACAAAAGTCGCAGTCATGTACCACAAATGTAATTTTGCAGCTTCGTGATTTGTTAAAACAAAAACCTGGCAGAGGCCAGGTGCAATTATGTTCCCAACAACCTTTCAAGACTTATGAAATATTGCCCCTCGAAAGTTTGGCAATATCTCTCTCAGAATAAAGAGGACATTACGCAGATTGTTCGCAGTGGTTACGCCGTACGGAACGATAAAAAAAGTGGCTGATTAATTTACCCTGTATTTTTAGATCGTTTTTTCTCACGCAAGCGAAACTGGTCCCCTTGTATCTGGCGATGTAGGAGAGAATGAGTTGGAACGAAATTACAAGATATTTTGTAATCACGTGTGCTTGCTATGCTACTTTATATTAATGCTAAAAACGTCGTGTAGCCCGGAAGGTATTCTCAACTCTTCTCTGAAGAGATATGTGGAACTGCTGGCCACTTTTTTAACAGTTATCGTCAATGCGCTCATTTTCGGTTTTGATTGCACCCCATGAGTGGTGCTCGGCACGTGTGGTTCCGATTTTTAAGAAAGGGCAATACTCTGCAACTATCGCCCAGTATATTTAACATGCTTATTGTGTAAACTTATCGAACTCATGATTACAAACTACCTAACCGAGTACCTTCATGCACTTCACGCACATAGGTTTAGGCGGGTATTTTTCTACAACTCAACTAAAAGCTATCGTACTATCGGCTATCGGCTAAAGACGCCGCACGTTTTTTATCGACGTCAGCTTAAAGCGACGAAACGCTTTGATATTGCTGCAATGGGGAGAAACATATGTGCTCATGAACGAGTTTATTTCGTTGTGGATTTGACGCCGCTCCTTCGGGAGAAGCTCGCATTCCAGTTGGCCTCGCCGGATGATGCTGTATGTCGGACGAAAGCAAACTGTGCCGATACTTATCAGAGAAAAGGTACCTTGAATATACTTGGTACTTGTCGAAATTTTTCCCGTTGATGCACGCGAGTCATTAGCATTCTTACTGAGAACGGCGGAGCGGCCGATTCTTTTCACACTCGCGTGTTCATAATCTTGAGAGCCATAAAACAACCTAGAGTCCGCAAACCTTCTCTCCTCATTTTTTTTTCAACTGCGTTTTACTGCGGCAGTTGATTATCCGCAAGGCACCCTCCTTGCAATGCAAAGGGCGGTGTCACCTCAACTACAGAAAGAATTGCTGAGCAGTGCGGCCCGTTCGGCCGAAGCTGCCTGCTGTCACATACTCGAAGATGGTGACCTACCCAGAATGCACCGCTTGCAGGCCGCGCGTTACTTCTCCCTATACACGAACTCATCTCTATGAAGTCACGGCGCGGTGGTGGGGTGTCGGTCGCACTTCCGGTCTGGGGCTGTGGGCAGAAGTCCCCATGCCAGACGTGCATTCCTGCGTTTTTTGAAAGGAACCAGACAAAGACCTGCCTTCTCGTCAGAACGCCGCGACTGGCGCCGTACCAAAAGTGTCGAGAAAGGTTTCAAGGTCAGTTTTCACATGCTCGGTTCGTCCGAGAATCTGGATATGTGCCGTGAAGAGGGAAAAGCAGACGCCGTCGGACAACGATTGCTTGGGCGGGAAGCACTGTGGGTTGAATTCACGGATACTTGTGGTCATCAGATTTCTTTGTTTTGTTCCAACATGAACGCCAGAAAACCGTCAAGTTGTGCGGACCACCTGCGGACTACGTTCAGTGCGTCTTCAAGTTCAAACGGCCGCCTGATCGTTCGAACTGTCGTCTGCTCTTTCAGACGTTTCTGCTTGTCGTCCGCTCTCTTAGACGACGCCGGCCCGTAGACCAAATGTTAGCCCGGTACTTGCGACAAGAAGTAAGTGCAGGCCTCAGAAGACTTAAATTTGAAGGTTGGTAAGCAGGCTCAATGTAAACAGTAGATACAGGGAGATGTTGATCATTGTTACCAGTGACTATCACCGACTTCTTATGCCTAATTCACTTGGTCCGATTCTGCTTGCGATTTTCAGTATCGACGTCGACCATCTCAGCTACGGTTCACGCTTTTGCAGCTCGAGCGGCGTCGCGACTGAAAATTTGCAACCGAAATCTCATCATGCCAATCAGGCTTTAGCGTACATTCTGCGGCGTCCACGCGAAATGAATCGCCACATGTCACATTATTCACGTGAAGTTTTGCGCTGTAACGAGCCATTGTAATTTCGCTGACGTCGCTCAAGATAGTCCGACATCGCCAGGAAGACGTATAACCAACAATTTGAACGCGAAAAAGGGCAGGGGGACTCACACTGACGCCGACCACATCGCATTTCAATGGTTTGTTTATGGGCGACGGCGAGCTTCTTGCCCACACCCCCATCGCGCATGCGCGGCGCCGGTGGCGTCTGCTAGGGGCGCTCCGGTTTGTTTGTAAACATGAGTTGCTGTATAATGACAACAGCAGCAGAGATCTTGGCGGACAGCCAGCAGAGCGCGTGATTGGCTACGTCGGACCCACATGATGAGCACGCTCCAGGACTATGTCCAAAGATGGACGCAAAAAGCTGCGTTCACACCGACAAAAAAAAAAGCTTATTAAAGCGTATTGGAAGTGGCGGGAAAACCCCGCTTCCGGTCCAGTAAATGCTGTGCACAGCAGAAAGTGGGTCCTCTTTGGACAGCGCACTTGACAACATCCTGTGCCAGATGGTTACACATATGCACATCCCAGTTTGATTTTGACTCGCTTTACTGTGCAGGTTAGAAGAAAACTACGAGGTGGCCGAGGGGGTCTGCATTCCACGAAATACCCTGTACCTGCATTACGTGGACTTCTGTACCAGGAACACAATGCAGCCGGTCAACGCGGCAAGTTTCGGAAAGGTGAGAGAAGGAAACGTGGTGAAGGCTGTCTCCGCTTAACGACGGGAGATGGCGTCAAACATCTGTGTGGCACTTTACTCTGTTTCACATTAAGTGCTACCGCGGCCAAAGCTACGACCTGATAGTGCCAGTCAAGCAGTGCCAAATATCTATTTGCTAAGTAAAAAACAACAAAAAACTTGGCTGCAGATTTGGTCATTTTGCGAAACGTGTTTAAATGCGGCAGCTTTACAGGCTGCGTGGTGCGCTTCGTTCGTATGGTGCCTAGGGCAGGATTTAGTCTTTCAATTGCCTGGATAGGTGGTGCTCATAGTTCAGGTGGTATGCCCAGGGCAAGGGTTTTGCATGGAAACTGATCATGTCACACAAATGTCTCTTTGTGACGCTGCGCGCGCTTTCCTTTAGCACCACCCGGATACAAAGCCTTTTGCGCTGAATTTTCTGGGTCATCAAGAGAGGGGAAGCGTGCATTCCTGCTATTTACCCTCCTCGTTCCGCGGGTTCTTCCAACACCATCTTTTTCTGCTCCTCTTTTTGTTGCCCTTCCCACCTCTCTGCGTTCACCGCGCTTTCTCATACCACCTGCTTCTTCTCCTCCCGTTCCTGCGTGCTGGGTCCGTAGCTCAAGGATTTTTGCCGGCTTTCACCGAGTGCTGACGTGGGATATTGACTCCGCCGGAGCATCTTCAGCGGCACAGCCGAACCGCGGTGACAGGGATGACTCAGCTTCGACTGATTATAAGATTCTCTTGACGCCACTGCCAACTGGTTTTGCAGTTTCAAACACCGTCTTCATGCACGCTGACGTTCGGGGCCGCCCCTATCGTGTGGAAGACATCCGGGACACCCTGAGTCGACTGGGACTGCTCCCCGAGGTCATCGCTTTGAGGTAGTACCAGATGAACCACGTCAGGGCAGTGAATTTCAAGTCACCCGAGGATAAAAGAAGAGTTCTCACAACGGGAGACCTCATCGTCAAGGAGCGGCCATGCATCGTCATCGTCCCGCGCAACTGGGACGTCCACATCAAGCTCCGCTAGTTGTTCTTCCACGTGCCCGACGAGGAGGTGAGGGCGGTACTCGCGCTCTATGGCAAGGTGACCGAAGTGGGGAACCTAGATGTGGGGAGTGCCGGGCGTTGCGGGCTGTGTATGGATGACGGATACGGCCATAAATCGGCTCAAGCCCGGGTTCGGTTTGGATGAAATGCCACAACATCTGTGAATCGCCGGGCAGGACACCGCTCTGCCTGCGCTGCCAGCGGACCGGCCACGTCCGCCGCGAGTGCCGGGTGCCAAAGTGCGAAACCTACAACCGGTTCGGACCCGATGCCGACCACTGCGTGGTCGTACACAGCGGCTACGTGTTCTGGAGGAGGGGATGCCAACACCGAGCTCTTCATGGACGAAGCGGAAGCGGAGGCAGCTGTCGAGGCGGTGGTTCTCGCCCCCTCAACAGACCCGCGTTGGAGCATCCACCTACGACGGCTAACATCACACCGGTCGCCGAGACCCCAGCGAAACCTCAAAAGGCGACATCAAGCGAGGACGAGGAACGGCGACGCCTCGTGACCAGTGCACTGGCCACAAAGCGACCGCTTGAGCAGGACTCAGATTTGTTTAAGGTCGACGGCTTCTCGAGTCCGTCGGAACCACCGGCAAATACGGCCGGCAATGAAAGAAGCCGCCGTTAAGACCTCCACCAAGTACTGTGCCCAAACCCAAGGGCCCGGATAAGCCGGCCAGCCCACTCAGCCCTGAGTCAACTCCTGGTGAGGGCCCTAGAGTATGGGAGTCCCTGATTCGCTAGGACACCTAACCATGTCAATGAGCTGAAGGTGGTAGCACTGAACGTCTGCGGGTTCGCCTCACGTCGTAAAAAAAGTGCTAGGCTGTTTTCAGGTAAGTTCGGCCGACCATGTCCGGTGACCATCTTTAATTTTTACGAAAAAATATAATTTGTAGACTCAGTGTCCACCAGAACAAAACCTAAATCTGTTCTGTGAAAAGGTTCGAGGACACCTAAGCACTTCTTATGAGTAGTGAATGCGAAAGCATGAATGTCGTTCTTCCGCTTCCTTAGTTCGTCTGGGGCGTACTGGCGTGGACGGCCACGTTTCGCCGGCCGACAGCCGAGCGCGCGCTCTCGTGAAGTGGCTGCGCCACGCTCGGCCGTACACCCGCTCCGGAGTTTGCCCGAACGGGCTGTACCGCCACCGCCAGCCACTGCTCCCTCTTACCGGCGGCCGGGTCGCTGCGTGCGCTACGCCGCCATAGAGAAGGCTTCTCTGGTGGCCTTTTTGGAACTACGTCGCACGAGATCCAATGGGAGCCTCGTCCCTTGATGACGCCCGCCGTCCAATGGGAGCCTATCCATCAGATTTCTGCTACAGACGACATTGGGACAGGGAAGGTGCCGTTTGGCGCGGCTTCAAAGCTGATAACGTCGGTTCACTCCATAAAACAATTAATGCTTTCGCATTAAGAAAACATTGTACTTGCGGAAAAAAATTAGAAGCACGCTCTCAGTGCTAAGCGCTTCCTGCGAATTGCGCGAAGTTGGCATCTGGGTCACCTCTCCTAAACAAAAACTCTTGTGGATAACGGTCTAGAAATATTTACTGACAAACTACGTATAACGAGGATTGACTCAAAATATTTATTATTAGGTATCGACGTTGTTAATTTCTATAAAAATATCGCAAACACGGCACGTTCCGCAAAAATACTTACTTTTTTTTCTCCGCATCTATAAATACCAGAACTTTCAAACTTTGTCAGCGTGTTGTCCTGTATCTTTTTATTATTGGCGCTAAATATGATTTTCCTTGGCAGCAAAGTAAATTTAGGAGAAGCGCTCAAATGGCTAAAAAAAAAGACGTTGGTGGAAGCGAGTCTTTATTTCCGAAGTGACTTCTTTGTAGACGCTCCCGTTCTTGATACCAGCAATTCGTGGCGCATTGGGTTGACGCGTGCACTGCCAGAAATGCCAAGATTTAATTTAAGGCACGGGCCGGAAAGAATCCCAGTCTCTCGTTTTCATTTTTCCTGAACACCTGCACGTCAGGCCTTGGCAGGTGAATTAGTGCAGCATTCGGTAATTTTGTATTGAGGACGTCCACCATATCGGACGCACACTTACTAGCTGATGTGGCAGGTCCTCGGAGATTGAAAATAGTTGCACTTTGTTTGACGAGGCCTCCAATCTCATCGCAGGCGTTCTTGCCATGCCTAGTAGCTGAAAATAGCCATTTGACCGACAGGTACTTGGTTTTCATGAGCTAGTAGAGTTGATACCGGTTCTTAAACTGACTCGCCGCACCGCCACTGAAGTACGTCACATGTGCGTACAGCAGAGCAACGTCTTCAAGTCACACGTAAATTTTCGCAACGGCGTAGCATGCATGGGCGGAATCGTGGCTGGTGTCATCACTGACGAAGGCGCAGCTACGCGTTTCTTTTCTAGTTGTCACAACGGATATGAAGATCAAAACTTGCGTCTTTTGCCAGTGATCTGACTGAAATTCTTCAGGTAGTACAACTGTCCAGTTTTCTGCGAAATCAAAATGGAGAAGGACATTACTCTACGAATTGTTTTGCTTCAGTTATCGTTTTGCCCTGCTCGCGTCGAATATATTAATGCTCCACCCATTTTCTCAAGCACTCTCGTAGGTGTTCCACAAATGTACAGGACTCTTTTTTTTATGAGCTCTCCTTTCTCCCAGGCTGCGTTGAACACTTTATCATCATCTGGGACTCCCAGGCAGGCGCAGGAAGAGTATCAGCTGTTGGGCATTAGCTGTACTTGTCGAGAAAACCATTCGTAGATTGATGGTCGCACATAGTCAGTTCACGAAGGCCTTCAGCACTTCTCATTTTTCCAGTGGCTTTTTCTAAGGCACAAACACTTAGCTTGATGTTAGCGCAGTACTTGCACGCGCAAACTTCGTGCCAAGATGCATACTCCACCCACTTCGGCTTCAATGAGTAGAACTTGGTGAGCCGAATGACCGTGTCAAGGTGAGCCGCCTTAAACAACCGGAATGTTTCACGAATAGACCTAGTCATAAAACGTATAGACATATATTATTTTTGTCCCTTTGAAAAGATGCCAATAACGTTCTTCTTGTTTGGGCTTTGTTGGGAGCAGTTGAGTTCATCTTCAGTGTACTAATTTGGTGCCGCCTGAACGCCCTCTTAACTCAGCCTCATCCTTGTGTAGAGGTCAGGAACTGACCACACTCCGAGTGTCTCTTACTTGTTCCTTGCTTTTTCGATCAGGTGGCGAGTTTCTGAAGGAATCATCTTTTGGATCTGTTGCTGGGAGAGATTCCTCGGCAGCAAGGCCAGGAGACGTCATTGTTCTTGGTACGAATCAGAAGAATCGAACGCATCCCTCAGGTTGCGAAACAACTCCTGACAGATGTTGCAGCTTTGTACAGAAGCTCCAGGCTCCTCCATGACTCCATATGCTACAGTGAGGCTTGATGAAATTTTATTAACGAGAACGGTCTTGATCTCCCTCTGCATCCGCCTTGCGTAAGGCTTCCGACTGTGCGACTTCAACTCGGTCCGTGATTTCAGAGGTGGCATTTCTGCTGACTGAATAAATCTATTGAAGTCCTGGACTGCTGGTTCCTGAGGAACAAAAATTTCGTCACGCTGGGATATCTCTGGAGAATCTTTGGCGAGTTGCTAAAAGCGGCTGAAGCAGTTCTGACACAAAACGTCCACATCTCGGATAGTGCAAGCTGCTTCTGGCATATCCTTTTTTTTTAAGAAAACAATCTTTAAATCATTTACACTGCGAAAGTTTCTTTGATATTCGATAATTTTTCCTGTGCCTGTTGGGATAGAGCAGAACACTCGCTTTAAGCTGTACGGTTCAGCCAATTAAACGCAGGGAGCACTGGGCGTGTGCAGTAAACGCGGACGATGCTCACGAAGCGTCCGCCAGATGGTCCACAAGATACGTAAGTGAAAATGAACGTTATCTTTAGGGTCTTCTATCACTGCTATAACTTTCAAACAACCGGTAAGCTTTTCTCTAGTGTTTGTCTTCTCTTCGCGTTTCACGGTCCACCGCGGTGGCGGCTCCAATGCTGTGAGGAGGCGCGCCAGTTCCGCCACGCCATATCATGTTACCTCTAGGCTAAAGGCTAAGATAAACATTTGTCAAGCAAACCTGCCTTCCTACACAGAGACCCTACACACCGGCTATTGAAAACAGGCCCTGCGAAGCATGCGACACGAGGGTGCCTCTCGATTACTCCGAACAGCGCGCATTTTCTGCGACTCTTATACAAAACACACGCGAGAATTCTCACTTTAAAACCACCGTCCATCTCTGTTTCATCAATTTGTTTATTTCTATACCACCCTAGAGTATCTTTACACTTTTTACAAATAATAAATCTGTCATCTATGGGTATTCACAGTCTACACGCACAAATCACGGTAGTGTGGTAGCCTCAATTTGCACATATTTCTAGCTTTAAAACTTCAGAAACACAAAAAAATAATGCAACGTGTTGGCAGATTCTGGTTAGTACCCATTATTCGCCAATTAATGAGAGAGATTTACAAAAAATATCAAATATGTTTTTTTAATTGAGTTTCTAAATAACTCCTAAATATTAAAAGGGCCTCATTTCAGCATTTCTCACAAATTTGTTCCGCTACCCAGGAGAATAATATTTAAGCGTCAATGTTAACGAGATTAAGGACAACACGCTGGCAAACTTTGAAAGTTCTGGTACTTATAGATGCGAAGAAAAAATATAAAATATAGTTTTTTTTTGCGGAATGTGCCGTGTTTGCGATTTTTCACTTGAAATTAACATCGTCGATATTTAATAATAAACATTTTAAGTCAACGTAGTTTGTACTCACACTACGTTGACATCATACGCAGTTTGTAAGTAAATATTTTTAGACCCGTAGCCATGTCAAGTTTATTTTTGGGAGAAGTGGCCGAAATGCCAACTTCGTGCCATTCGCGGAAAGCGCTTCGCACTAGACTGTGTGCTTCTCAGTTTTTTTCCAGCAAAGATAAAAAATATTTTTCGCAAAACAAATTTTGTTTTTGTTGTGATTGGCACTGAGTCTACAAAATGTTTTTTTTTTTTCGTAAAAATTACAAATGGTCACCGGACATGCTCGGCCGAACCTATCTGAAAATACCCAATCGACAATGGCACTGACGTCCTCGCGAATCAAGAGAAGGAAGTTGACAGCGATGAAGGGACCGGAAGGACCCTGGCGTTTTCTTTTCTATTCTTTTGAAGCGCGTGTGTCGCACGCAGACAGAACGTCTGGTGGATGTATGTTGTTTATAAAGAAGTCTAAAAGGTCAGGTTAAGTCTGTCATTGTCGACACTGAAAGGCAGTTTGTCATTTGTGACTGTAGTATTAATAACATGAAGTATAGACCTTTTTCGCATAACCTCAAACCAGCCAGTAACTGACGTACCCTCGGCCTGGTGAATTTTCGGATTGCCCGCTGACACAGGGTATGCAACCGCCAACGGTATGGGCGAAAAGGCTTAAACACGGACGTCGTGAATGAGTTAGTTCCGAGTGCTCCTTCTTACCGTGCTGCAATTTTCGAAAATCTACAGTTGTCTGGCTGCCACTGCGTGGTCGTCGGATGGATAAATAATTTTAAAAGCATAAGAACAATAGCAGAAGTGTGCCGTGAGCACAAGAAGCTGCAACGTGAGTGTGGCTGCAATGTTATCGAGCTTCGCTTTGTCCCCAAGAATCCTTATTCATGAAGTCAGTCGACTGCGAGCTTGAATCATGAGAGATTCGTATCAGACTCAACGTCACGTTTAAGCTCACGACCACTTCGTCTACGACAAGAGGACCGATTTTAATTCCTGGTGCAGGTGGTCCAATTAGGTTATCACTGAAAGCCCCATGGTATGTCAAAGCAACGCCTCGTCAAAGGTATGAAAAAGTCTACATGCCAGCGCTCAAAATGGAGCTATCAAACGCCGAGAGCTTACCTGCATAGGCTACATTAAACTGCTCATATATACTTCGCTGTGGAAACTCAATCATAACATCCCACCATCCTCGTTCTCGTTCTCTTGATAAGGCAAGGTGATGGCCTGTGAGTAGCCAGCTGGATTCAACCCCGGACAAGCTCCAACCAAGTTATTGCAGCCCACCATAGCCAATTCTAGCCAAGTTCCCCCCATACCCACACCGTTGCCTACCCAGATAGCTGTGCTGCTAGAACCAGCCGGTATTTCTTTTTCTAAGCCGCTAGACGGCGTCGTCGGCGCCGCAGTTCTCAAGATGGCAGCGCCGTTAAAGAAAAAGGTCTATAGAATAATAAATGTGTACACGTCCAACAGTTCTAGCGAAACAAGAAGGTTTTTGAACGCATGTATTCGTATTTAGCTGTCAAGGTAATATGTTATCGTTAGGACACTACAACTGCGTCTATGGCGCGAGTGTTCGATCTAGTAAGAGTCGACGATGCGACAAAAGCAATAACTATCAAAGAAGTAACGCGAGCTCATGGGTTACATATTACTAACCATCAAATCATGCTCGCTTTGACGGGGCATATGTGCCCGTTGAACTTGTAACTTGTTATGACGAGTACGATATTTCATCAGCTTTTTTTCGATTATGTGTTGGTTGTTTTTATTATCGGAAAAAAATTGAAAATCCAGTTTTTAATAGAATTTGTGGAAGCTGTTCTGTGGAAGTTGAGCCTTCTTTAAGATGATAGAAAGTGACTGTTAAAGGGATAGAAAGTGACTGATAAAGGAATCTTTAGAAAATCGTTAAATATCAGTGAAAGCGCGAGTGAAAATGAGAATGGTTTAAAAAGGTACTTAAACTAAGCGCTAGAGAACCTCCAATACACTTGCGCACTGGAAAAAAGTTGAAAAAAGCTGTTAGTTGATGGCTTTCCTGCAATGTGGAAACTTGTAATTAGTCAGATAAAGGAGCCCCCATACGGGCTTGTTCTGATAAATATATTCTAGGTGAACGTTCAACCAAAAAGGCTTTAAGGTCCGTTCACCCACTTGCGACTGCTTACGACCATAGGGAAAGGTATGCAAGTGAGTGCACCGCAGAACTCATCATTAACGGAAAGCTATTAGAGAGAGTCAGAGTCGAATCCTCTGTTAAACAGGGTTTCCTTCTATCACTGCTGTTGTTTTGTATGTTTTTCAGACCTCTTCTGTAGGAATGTAATTAAAATAGTCGAAGTTAATTGGTTTTCGCTCGTGAGCATGAAATCGCTGGCTTATGCAGGGTATCTTTCTGTAGAGATAAGAATTGTAGCAGCGGTTCTAAGAAGATCAATTTATATTGTGAACTGACGGCCATTAATTGGCCAAACTGTTGTGGCCTTTGGAATGGGGCCACCAAACTTCGCTTCTTTCAAGATAGAACATTTTTGTCGACGCCGACCAAGTATCTTGGGATTCCGGCGCAGCATTATGAAAGTTCTCTACTGGTCGACAGTTGTTCTGGAGAGAAGGCTAGCAGATGGGGTGGGTAGAAAATGTTTTCGCGGGCCACCTTTTGTAACACTACTTTAATTAGAAAAATTGTTGGTATCTTCTTTAGGTTTTGGAGTGTGCGAGGTAAATGCACAAAGGTTGCATCGTGTCCTTAGTGCGTTCATCTGGCGGTCTAGATGGAAAAGAGTATGCGTCGACGCGGGTCTCCTGAACCAAGATAAATAATATCATTGTTATAATATATTATATTATATTATAATCGTCGCGTCAGCAAAAGAGGGACTGTCATCATCGCATGTGTTTGTTTCGAAAAGTTGTCTGGCGTTTGGTGCTTTTTTTAAGAGATCAGTCGAAGTTTTTTAATCGCACTGTAATCCAGACCAGGCTGTCAGAAGAAATCTTATCGTTTGTTGTTTCTTCGTGCTGCCGCGAACAAAGTAGAATTGGCAGCTTTGTTAGAGAAGTAAGAGCTGCGTTTCATATCCTCTGTGTTCGTTTTTCTGTTGAATACTGTAAACGACTTAATTTCTGCGGGCTCAAATTTTCGCGAATCGGTCCAAAGCTGGAAATTTGAAATTATTCGCGGGTTCTAATTTTCGCGAATCGAGTGTAGCTTCCGTAGCGTTCATATATTGCTCGAATTGTTCGCGGGATGTATTTTTCGCGAATTTTTGGCGATTCGCGAAATTCGCAAAAATTAGGTCCTTGCGAAAATTTAGTCGTTTACAGTAGTTTGCGAGTCTCACGCGAAATCGCCTAACGCGTGATATAATTAAAATTGTTATCGGGGTACCGGCATACCGTTCATTGTTTCTATGCAGGCGCAGGGCAAGATGTTTTATCTAGAGTAAAAAAAGTATAATTCTGCGTTTCATTGAAACCTTTGTTTTAAGCTTCACACGAATACTCTTCACGTAAAAACTTGACTTGACAAGAAAAAAAATATTTTATTTCTTGGGGGGTAGATTGTTTCCTCTGCAAGAGACCAAAGTGTATAGAGCACGTATTTTTAGACTGCAGGGGTGCCTTTTTATGTTGGGACGTTCTCCGGCAAACCCTATGGCATTCGGTTTCTCCCTGTTGAAATGAATAATGAAATATCAATTGACGTCATGCTGCTGGTCCTGCATTCAATTGGGCGAAGCAGAATAGCTGTTAGACATGGTGATGTAGACACGGGCCCCGTGCTATTGTATGTTAAAAAATATCTCCGCGCACTGAAAAGCTGTGTATGCCACGCTAGAGTGTCCGCGTGATTGGCTGCTGGTGTTGGACGTTTCTTGCTGATGTGAAGGAGATTTTTAACTTGATGCACGCGCGCAGTTTGTCGTACAGGTGAGTTTCTCATTGCTGAATTTATTTGTAATACTTGTCAAAACAGGCAAGTCCACTAACTGGATCCGTAGCTCAGTCAGAAGCGCACTCGGCTTCTACGCCGAAAACCAGGGTCAATCCCTGGCACCGGTTGCCGTTTTTGTTTTCAAGATCAGGGCCGGCACTACACCACCAAGCGCCCTGGTCGAACTCACGGCCGTGGCGCCCCTCCTCCCCCCCCGCCTTTTTATACGCCCTTATCTCCTAGGTACGACATCGCGTTGTTTGTAAACATGTCAGTAGTGGCCCAATACGAGCATTTTGTCAAACGAAAACCCTATTTCAAAAACGAATGGGGCTGGAGCATATAGCGTTGAATCGGGCGCCGTGTTCAAATTATTCGAAGGGCCAGCCCTAGGGGTGGGCGACCTGCGGCGGTCGCCCAGGGCGTCATTAAAGGGGAGGGGGATACGGCGGCGCCCCCCCCCCCCCCCCCTTCTTCGATGGTGCCCTGGGGTGACCGCCCAGGCCGCAAACCCTAGGGCTGGCCCTGTCCAAGATAGTTTAGCGGTTGCGAACCGAAATACCTAAAAATGTCGTGCTTAACGCGGCTCCTGAGGTTGGTTGGTCCGATTGACCTTTTTCGCATAACCTCATACCAGCGCGAAACTGGCGTACCCTCGACCTGGTGCACTTTTGGAGTGCCCGCTGACAACCACCAAAGGGCATGGGCGAAAAGGCTTAGAAACAGGCGTCGTGCGTGAGTTAGTTCCTAGTGTTCCTTTCGACCGTGTTAAAATCTCCGAAAGTCCAGGGTTGCCTGGCTAGCACTGGTCGTCGTCGGGTATACATATAAATTAATAAGTCTAAGAACAATCGCGGAAAGTGAGCGATGAGCATAAGAAGCTGCAGCGCGAGCGCGGCTGCAATGTTATTGAGTTTCACATTTTCCCCAAGGTTGGTTATTTATGAAGTCAGTCGATTGCAAGCGTGATTCGCGAGGGCTTTGTATCAGACTCATCGCCACGTTTATGCCCAAGACCACTTCGTATACGGCAAGAGGACCGATTCCAACGCGGTGCAGGTGCTCCAATTAGGTTATCACTGCAAGGCTTTCATACCCTTCATTTCATAGCAACGTTTTCATACCTCTTCGCATGCCATAGAGCAATGTTATTGCTCTATGGCATGCGAAGGGTGAAAACGTCTTCATACCACCGCTCAAAAATGCCGAGCTTACCTGCATAGACTACATTAAACGGACCATACATACTTTCGTCGCAGAAACTCAATTAAAACACCACCACCGTCTTTGTTCTTGTTCTTTCAAGCAGGCAAGGTGATGGCCTGTCAATAGCCAGATAACATTCAACCGGTCAAGCTCAAACCAAGTTATTGTGGCCCGCCATAGCCAAGACTGGTCAAGTTCCCCCGAAAACCCACACTGTTGCCTACCCAAATAGCTGTGCTGCCAGAGCCAGCCGGTATTTCAAGTTTTAAGCCGTTAGACGACGCCGTCGACGCCACAATGCTCAGGAAAGTGGCGCCGGTGCAAGAAAGGTAAATAAAGCTAACACTTTTAATATAGTTCGTCAACTCTGTTTCCAACTTCTGTAATTTTATTGTTATTTATTTAGTTGTTTACTTATTTGGGTATCTACATCCTCATGAGGCCTTAAAGTATGGGGAAAAAATTTGAGACGGAAGTAAAAATAGTTTCACGAGCCAGAAATATAAGAATCACAAAGCATGAAACATCTTTTTAATTATACACCCCAGTTGACAGGATCTTCTAACACGATGTTAGAAATAAAATGGCAACACTAAAATGTATGCGCTAAATGAAACATATTTTATTTTATCGAGAAATGTAAGGATGATTAATTTCATCAAAAGCTTCTTACACAACCGAACTTTTGAAATCTCATCCGGAGCCCAGCGGCCAAGAATTTTCGAAACTTCCAGTGGTGTCCCACAAGGTGCCATTCTATCTCCCTTTCTTTTATATCTTGTATTGCAGAATCTTGCAAAGGAACTCAGGAAAATCGAGCCTCTTCAAATCACAATGTATGCGGACAGTATTATCCTCTCGGTTCATCCCCGCGATATATCAGTCGACATTCAGACCACCATAGCCACTGTACATGCACAATGCTCTGGACACCTTAGACCGGTGCTAACCGAGCTACAGGTAATGAAGCCATCACCTGAGAAGCACTACCTGCTTATTTATTGGCGACCTCCCACATCTCCGGGCACATGTCCGTCTGACTATGGCAGGGACACCCATCCAACGACCAGAAGAGCGCTGGGTGCGCATTCTCTGAATTCCCTTCCAGGAAGAAGGAGGAGCTTGGGAATGGCTCAGCCAACTTCAAGCTACCTGGAGACCGCGCTTACAGCTCATCCACCGCATTGCCACACCCTTCGAGGGAGCAGGCACCCGCACTCTTCGTATCCTTACGTAGGCGGTACTGACATCTAAGGTCTGCTACGGTGCTGCTTGTCTTGATCTCAGAAAAAACGCAAACCGCCCAACTGGAGGTACTCCACCGGGCGTGCCTCCGTGCCATTAGAGGTCTTCCCCATCATGGTCGCAAAGAAGAGTTGCACCGCTATACTGACCTCCCACCCATTCAAGCGATAATTGATACGAGCAACAAGGGCCATCTCCGCCGGCTGTTATTCTCCGCAGCTGGGAACTCCTTCTGGCTCATCAACACAACGTACCTCTTCGTTTTCCACAGAAACAGCAAGTCCCCATTCTCAAGGGTATTTCCCCATGGGAAGACATCATGGTTCGTCTGCCTAAGCCTATTTCTCTCAGAACAGGCCGCAAAGAACATAGAGAGGGAGAAAACCTCACTAGCTGCCAGCATAGATAGGACAACAAACGCCATCTTTATGGACATTTCCTGGTGCGAGGGCACCAAGCGGGCCACCATCGCCTGGGTTTCCGGCAAACCAACCAGTACGTTTACAAAACCCCAGCATCTGTCGCCTGAAGCTAGACAGAATCCACCTGGCACAATCCCGTCTAAATGGCGAACACACCTCTAGCCAGCTCCCCACAGACCCCACGGGTTGTGATCTACATGGACAGCATAGACAGCCGACAGGCCGTCACAAGGCTCGGTCTCATTCCGCACCGAGAATTCCTCTGTCAGCGTATTAGAAGTCTATGTGCTGAACTGCTCTCCACCCACAATTTTGAGGTACGAATGGATTGGGCACCGTTGCAAGTGGGAGGCTCAGGCAGCGAAGCCGCCCAAGCGTGTGTGAGCGCGCAGTCGTATATCTGTTCCCACCCGGACATCTCGGTCTCCTGCACTCATTGACCTAGACCACTGGGAGAAGAAGGCAGCATCCAAGAAGGCAGATCACTCCCACCTGAGGGAACAGACCCCAGCAAACGATTCACCTTTGCCGAGCGGTCTACCAAAAAGGTGTTCAAGTTCTCATTCATTAAACACGCACCGGTGCCGTTCTCAATTGGGGCGTCCTGGTCCGATGGACAGTCTACACCCTGACGCAGACGCAGATGACCCCGATGACACAGATGACCCGGGCAGTACGCCCTCTTTGCGCACCAGTTCCAACGGTGAATCAACGGAGTCAGTTGAAGCTTCCAACCCAGCGATGACCTGTTCTACATGATCTGCAGCCGTTCCTCCCACAGTCCGACATCTGTTGTGGGAGTGTGCGGGAGCTGCACGACGAGCGGACTTGTTTTATTGACTCCAGTATACGTACTTAAGAAGACTGGATTAACCCGAAGTGCGGTGCCCGAGCAAAACAGATGCTACTAAGTCTTTGGGATTTTGCCCGATTTGCTGGTATCGACCGAAAAATGTGCTTTTTCAGCTAGTTCCTTTGTTAACCTATTCCCTCAAGGCCGTCGAGTCATCGTTGTCGCAATGAAATGTAATAACGACAACAACAATCGCTAGGTACAATGTTCACTACAAAAAGCTGCAGTTTGTTCCATTAGCTCTGCAACGGAATCATTGAACCTTATTTAAATTGTCTCTTCCTCGTGATATGTAATGATGTGGGTGAAGGTAACTCGCTCTTTCAATATTGTATCTTAGCCATACCCTTCACTTCTTAGGAATGTGACCACCGAACTACCGTCCCGACAACATACAAGCAGAGAAGTGCACAAAACATAAAGCAACCAAAAGTAAACAATGTATTCAAGCCACAAACTTCCACTCACACAAAATAATGAGATTAGTTTCCTGCTCATGCACAGTCCAGAAACAAACAAAAAATATTTTGGCGATGTGGGCGAGTTGGTTTATCACTAAGGAAAACAGAACAACGCAGAAAACGCAGAGCGGAATGGGTACAAAGGACGAGCGCTACCGGGACATTATAGAAATTTACAAACAAATATGCGGTCGTAAAAAAAACAAACGTATAAGTAAGCCTATATTTAAAAGAGCGCGAACGAAAACAAGGACAAGTTGAGGAAGGGACACAAACACTGCGCTGACTGTATGTATGTAAAAACGTTTCTTATGATTCCGCCTTCTGGCCTAGAAGGCCTCACAGTGGGTGGGGGAAAGGTGAAGCGGGAGTGAAAATGACGATGACTAAATGAACCTACCTACGACTTACTTTCTTTTTCGTCTTCTTAAAACACATCAACATAGGAAGACAAAGATAAAAAAGAAAAAGTAAGTGAGCCATTGTGCGCAGTGCAATAAAACATTGCACAAAGGTGATTTTAGGTGGCGCAATTTGGTATATACTCATGTTTCGTGAGTGTAAGCTTTACAAGAGCATGTAAGCGAAAAAAATATCGCAGGCGGAAAACAAAAGATTAACCGTCTCGTTGGTCCTGCTACTCCCATGTGGCACCAAACTCACTTAGATTGGCTCGGGCTCGATCAGCTCTTGAGCTGCGGTCACACTGCTCTTGCATCATACAAACGACATGGTATGCAGACATGATGAGAAAATTATCTACGGACATGCCTCAAGAAAGTTCTAAGCATGCTTGCTTTAGTGTCTTTATGACCAATGTGACCTTCAAGCAAGGAAGAAACACTCGTTAGACAGTGTCTGCTGCCTGTCCTTTGTATAATGTGTTAGCAGTGCAAACGGGGTATTAGGGTGGTCACCGCGAAGAGAAGAAGATTATTGCAGCACGCGGTGCCATATTTGAATAGCACCATCAACCCGGCGGTTCGCTTCTGTTTTCCTACCGCGAATAGAAAATGACCAGATTTTCTTTTCTTGGACTCTACTTTTCCCAGAAGCCTACACTCGCGAAATCGGGTGTGATACATGCACCACCCAAAGACATTTTTATGCAAAGTTTCACTGCACCGCGTTCATTGGCTTATTTAGAAAACTTCTCTTTTACGACCAAATAGCGCTCCTGAACTCTCCGAAGAAGCGTTTCAGCCCATGATCTCGAGAACACCATTGAAAGCAGTGGGTAAATAGTAACAAAAAAGAACGTTGTATCTTTACACCTTCACGAAGATTTCAGATTTAGGTTCTAAGCTGTCTGGAAGGCTGACTAGTGCAATTGCCCGAAATTACCATCCGAACATTTTGAAGCCACTCGAGACTGAAAAATACCATTTTTGACACCAAGAGAAGAGACTCAAAATGTTTAATACACACCAGTTCACTTGCGCCCTTACGTCGTTCTGTTTGTTACCATCCGAACCGTTTCCTTCGCTGCGTGTGTGGCGTCATTGGACTCTTTCTGAACGACTTCTGTTCACAGGGGCGGAATTAAAGGAGGGGGGGTGCGGAGGGGCGATTCGCAAGGAGCTGAACATTTTTTTATTAAAATGAGCATACATCATTTTTGATTAGGAAGAATTATCTCGTTCGTCTTGGTGAAACGGGGATTATCTTCGTCCGTGATGTCAAGTCCGTCCGCGATGTCACATCCGTCCGTGATGTCACATCCATCCGTGATGTCACATCCGTCCGGGATGTCACATCCGTCCATAGGTCACATCCATTCGTGACGTCATATCCTTCCATGACGTCACATCTCTTTGCCGCGGAATATTTGGCGCTGCAGATATTAGTTTGCGGGAACTTTTCAGAAGGGCCTATTGTTCCGGTATGGAGGAGGGCGTGGGCAAACCATTTATCTCACCTAAAATTTGCCTCCCCTCTTTTTTTATTCGTAATCCCCTCTCACTTTCTTTCAAATAATCATGCAGAAATATTCCACCCTGCACGCCATCAAACGAGATGGCTGCGCGATGGGCTCACTGAGTTGCTCCGAGCAACGGCTGCTCATTAGTGGCATTTTACGCCTCGCGCACCCAGCCGTACCTTTCCCAATTAACACCGGAGGCGGGACTGTCGTCTCTCCGATGAATCCTCGGCTTTATCGTGTTGCCTCCTCTTTTTTGCCTTTGCTAATCTTTCGCTCTCGGACGTGTTTTCTACTAAGCCGATGAAGCGGTAAGCGTTCGCGTCCAATCGCTCGCAATGATCCAGGGGTTCCGGAGGGTATCCTACATCATTTGTTGCGTAATTTCGAAGCTTCTTTTATATGCCATCTCGAATCATAGAGAGCTATTAATAGACTATTTATGCTTTACGTGTAAAGTCAAGGCTTGTCAGATGCCTGAGCGATATAGATGGATGTACCGAGCATCAACTATAGTAGGGTACTCATAGTGAATCTTATTGCTCTGTAAACAAGCCGACAAAACCGGCGCCTCCACATAGAAAGCTCAAACTGTCACCAAATGTGGATTGAGATAGTCGTTTTTACCTTGTAAAATTTCAGGACGACGTAGTTGACTTCCTTTAAGAAGTAAGACGAACAAAAATTTGTTGATCTAATTTTTGAAAGGAAGTCTTCTCAGTTATGCTCTAGAATTAGTCTGACATATATGTACGAAACGCCACACCTTAACGGAATATCATACAAAGCACTTTGGCGACAGGATACTGCAGGGTTTCTCTGCATTTTCGAACATTGCTTAAGAATTCCAGAAAAAAGCTTTAGCTTCTCGACTGTTTTTCGCGAGAGTTATATCAAGCTTGGCCGCTACTGCCTCAATGTCTCGATAAATTTTAATCAATTCGTAAAAGCAGATGTAGCACCCTTCACTTTGCGTTTCAATTATTACAAAAAAATAATATAACCCCTTGGTCTCAAGCATAGATGGCGTTTTCAATTATCCATCTTTTTGATGGGTCCGAATGGTTTTAAGAAAGAGTAGACACATCGAGCGACTTTGTACACTAAGGTTTCTCTGAACCCCCATTCATTCATTGAATGGGGTTCAGGTGACCAGGAGCCAGGAGTCGACAGACTGCAGACGGGCGGTGGCTGCCTGCATCGAGGGTGCAGGCAGCCATTACCCGTCTGCTTTGTCGGCTCCTGGCTCCTGGTCACCAAGAGCTAGTGGATGCTCCCCGCCTCAACAACCGCACAGCCCGCCTGCAGCCCCTCCTCACCCGAACAGCAAGGCATGCTTCTTCGTGGTTACCTCGTGCTTTAGCACTGTGGCGACAGCTGCCGCCTGAACTCACACAAACATTTCCACCTGATTGCGACGACCTTGGATTTATCCTGAAGGCTGTGCAGCACGTGTGATGGGTTCTGACATTACCCCCCACTCCCCCTTTTCTTCTTCCTCTCACTCCCCCTCCCTTTTTTTAATTTTTGCACGTGCGTGTGCGATAATGGGCCCCATGTTGGGACTGCAAGCCTCCGTGGTATGGGCATCACTGCCTTTTGCGACCCTGTGCGCCTGGATAAACCCCTCCAAAGTACAAATAAAGTATCATTATTAAGTTTTAGTCAGACTGACCATATACCATACAACAACAAAAAAAGCAACACGGTTTTCACTGCAGACATGTTGATAGGATTATCTGTGGATACGGCCGAAGATTCTTCGAAGCATATTTACCTCATTAATAGCCACATCTCAGACCATTATTGGCTGTTAATTGGCACAAATGAAGTCTGGATGATGATGATGAGGATGACGGTGATGATTATGATGATGTTGATACGTATTTATGCTTTTAAGGGGCCACACCCCCTAGCTAGGGGTCAACTTTTGAACCCTTGTCTTAAAATTAATGAAATTTACATGGTAGGCTGGTGGTCATGCTAGAGGGTGTATAACTAAATTTCAGGTCTGTCGGTTAAATGAGAAGGAACTTAGAGTAGCTTCTATCAGCAACACGCCTACATTGTTTAGTTAATCTATCGTTAGAAAACTATCACCATATTCCAGATTTTTATTTGCTAGATATGTAGCAGAATGCCTAGAGGGTGCGGCTATGGAACGTTTTTTCTAAAAAGTCATTTATTTCTATAAATTTTCTCTTCTGCAAAATTGGTCAACTTTTTGGTCTTCTGTGTCTTCTACAAAATGTCAACATTTTTTATAAAAGACATCCGTAAAGTGACAAACAAACTCCATAGCCGCATTCCTTATTAAATTTCAGTCAGGACAAGGGAAGAACGAGCCTTCCCTGTTTTGCCATTATCAAACGATAGATTGACTAAAATGGAATTTATACCAAAAAGTGGAACGGAGAAAAATGTGCTCAAAGTGCTCCAAACCCTACCTTTCCTTTAGCTTTGGTGGACAGAAAATAATTTATAAAAAATTAACTATGCAGTGTAAATTAATTAAACTTTGTGGGAATACTCTCTAGATGTTGGTGGATGTAAATATGTCATTTTTCAAAATCAACGTTTTTTGCAAAAAATTTTTTTTCTGGGCAGTGTCTTCCCTTAAAGGGCAGCTCCGCCGTCAATTTGAGCGTTTTTATCGAAACATATTTTCGGAAAGGGTACTAAAAATGTAGCCTATAGCACCGGTTAAATCATTAAAAAATTGTTTACATAATTTATAATCGTTAAAATACGCTGAAACCGATACCGAAACTAACTTGCCACTCGACTGGTCCGCCATTTTGACGTGACGTCACATATGGTATAAACACTCGCATGTGTGCAGTTTGAGCCTGGCCAGCCTGGCAGTAGGTCACTGTTCTGTGTTCGTGCCGCGGATAAAAATGGACTCATCAGGCTCGTCTGAATCGAGCAACGATGAGGATATGCTGCTAGATTTTGAGGACGATGACGATAACCCGTTCTCATACGATCCGCCTGCATCGCCTCCGCGGGAACCGCCAGCGGCGGCTGCATTCGTGATCCGCCGCCATGTGGACCGAGATGCCGCTTTCGAAGCGGAATGGTAAGGCAGCTTTTGTTGCTAGGACGCCAAGAAAAACTGATCGACGTTATGCCTTTTAATTGGAGGCACTTTTTGTTATATCTTGGGGTCTGACAATAGACGGTTTGAGTAGACCGTGCTTTCAAGCGACGCTTCCGTAGCGCGAGACCCTACGGCACAACACCAATTTCCTCCAGTCGCCATTCCGCGCTCTTATAACTATAAACCGATAACATAAGCAAAAAGCGGACAGTCGCTAGCACCAACAAGCTACAAAGCAAGCACCCTGACCAACATGTGACGTCACGGCAACGTCAGCGCCATCATGGCAGCCTCCGTGTGCCGCTCTTGCTCAGTGTTGCCAGTAGGGCGGCAGCAAGTGATTTGGGTGTGTACAAGTAAATTTCAAAATTCATTTTCTTCTAAGAAAATTAATATTTTGCCGAGATATTTTGTACACATGCTCAGGAAGGGCATCCAAATACATGGTGAAAATTTTATAGAAATCGGTGACCATCAAAATTACGGCGGAGATGCCCTTTAACATGTTTTCAGACATATTTTGTATGATCATTGTGACAAGATCGCCATACCAGAAAGAAACACGCCTCATACGGTTTCTTCATACTGTCTTTTGTACGATGCATTAGTGTCTTCTAACTGCGTCTTTAGTTTCCCCAAGAGATCCGACTGGTAGACTCCTAACGTCAACAGTGCGCATCAGGTGCTTCAATTTATCCCCATAGAAAAAAACTTTCCCGCGGTGTTAAGAAAATATTTCAGACCCGGTAACCAAACACTGTGGTTCGAGATTACCATTGCCGACGTTCTATACTTAGTTTCATCTTAGGTACTACGAGGGCAGTCGACGCTACGAGCCGATCGGACACTCATGAAACCGCATCAAAAGCGCAGCGCCGCGGTGTGTGTTATCACTTTCTGTACATGCGCTATCATCGACTCAATCAAGTGCGGTGAATGTCCCTTTACTCGCGCTTTTAAAGGCTCGTCCGTAGTTGTACGTGTTCGTGTCTTTGACTGCGCGAGTTTGAACGAAAAGGGGCAAGCAAAATAATTCCGTTTCACACGAAGTCCGACCGTAGCTTGCACTACTATCCGCGATGAAACCAAATCAAGCAGCGCCAAAAATTGCATCGCCATTGCGCTCGTCGTCTTTGTGTGTTCGCTATAGACCAAGACAGTGTTTCCAAACAAGCCCGCTTTGCCCACACCAGGTGTGGGCATCGCGCGTGCGCAAAAAAACAAATTCGGGACGAGTGAAGTCTCTGCGCATGCGCAGTACCGACAACAGCGCCACCGCAGTGGCGTGACGTCAGTGAGTTGAGTTTGTCTATAGCTCATGGCCATACGGATCCTGCACACGCAGAGAAAAATCGCAGCATCACGATCGACGCGTTCACTGGGCGTGCCCGTCTAGCCAGTGATAGAAAACGCGCAAAGACGACCAGCGAGGTAAAGATACACTTTTGGTGCTTCCTCATTGGCTGGCAAGGTCGAATCGTTGCGTTGTCGGCGATCGTAACTTAATGGGAAACGGAGTTTTTGGATAACCATCCCTCCGCGGCCTTTCGAGGCGTCGTTCAAAACCTGGCGTGATTCTTTCCATTTCCTGATTCAAGAGGTATGCGGAGCGCCAGTTCGTCTGCTCCTTTAGCAGGGGTTGTGGCAGACTTGGCCGTAGTTCAACTACTCTACTCAAACTACTGTAGTTTTAACTACTTTTCCGAGTAACTTGCTAACTTTCAATTACAACTTGATTTGGGTAGTTAGTAGTTTAATTTAACTACTTTTTCAAGTAACTTCTACTCAAATTACTAACTACTTTCGAAATCTAGTGCTAATTTTGCTCATCACGAAAGTTTGAGCGCAGAAATGAATAAGACGCCGTCAGATGAAGTGGCATTCCCGAACAAGGGGCCCCCTCACATTCCGTTCCCACGCACTTATACTCGGCAGCCGAACAAACTCGCATCACAGGCGTCCTTGGGCCAAGGTGGCGACGAGCAGCTAAAGAATAACACCGACGCGCACGGACGCAGGAAAAGATGCTTAACAAGCCTTGGTCGGGTATTGACCTAATCCGGTAATGCACGAAGGCGCCGCGCCTCCGGCTGCAGCCGTGAAAGACGGGGACACTTCCGAGGGTTGTTGTTGTTTTCATGTTGCCTGCCTTTAGTGAGTTCTGACTCAAGCTGTTTGGGGGTTCCATGAGAGATGCCACTGAATGACCTCGCAGCTGGGCGCCTGTTCCCATGGTCGCCTCGTCGTCAGCGCATACGCCTTTGCAAAGCCGGACTCCCCCACGCACAAACCCTGGCATGGATAATCCGTTCATGGGAGCACGTTCCCGCTTCCAGCTGCAACGGTACGAGCAACGATACTTGTTCACGTAATCCTTCGCGTCCTTCCGACCTTCCATGCCTGGGAGACCTCCTTTTTTGTCAAAAACGATTTACTTGTCAGGCATGTCAGGCGCGTCAGAATACCGTAGTCGCCGGCGAGGATTGCGAGTTACCTCTTGAGAGTCCTTTTGTTGGACTCGGCGTCAGCGGCAAAGTATACTTTGGTTCCATCTTCTGTTAAACCAAAACAATCCTTTTTTTTTTTCAGTAGCGTAGCACTAACACTGCAACGAGACGCGCTGTCGTCCGGATGATCTCATCGTCGTGACGTGAGATTTGAACTTTTGACGGTCGGGTGCACTCGCTCCGCGTACTCTCTGAGAAAGTCGTCGGAATAAAGAGGGGCCAGTCATAACAATCTCAACTTGCCAAAGAAAAAAGAAAACAGGGGTGAGTTTGTTATAAAAGACCCTCTACCCGAAGGCAAACCTCACATGTTGCGTCATAGACACCTAAGATGGCGACACTCTCCAATTCAACGCTGCCGTTCCTTCCAGCGCGTCGGTGGAACGTCTGTCATAGCTTGGCTGGGGACGTCTTTAGAAGGAAAAAGAAAAACTTTCCTATCAAGAACTTTGAAAGTCAATCGCTTCTGCGAGCGAATAAATTATTTTGGTGAAAATGCAAGCCATAAAATGACTGTATTTATTTTAGGCTCGCAGGGTTTTTCATGGATCAAAACTGCTCTCATTTTGCTACTACAAAAATATCAAAAAGTAACTTCGAAAGTAACTTCAAAGTAACTCGCTACTTTGTACAGTAGTTAGTAGTTTACTCAATTACTATTACAAGCGCGTAATTTCTACTCTACTCCAATTAATTTTGCCGTAGATACTCAGTAACTTAACTTAACTACCTTTTTTGAGTAATTTGTACATGTCTGGGTTGTGGCGACGTCAGAATGACGCCGAGCTCTGATTGGCTCTGATTGGAAGGATGGTGGGTAGACCTCGACGCAGCTTGCTTTGAGGTCTACCCACGGTCTTTTAATCAGGGACCAATCAGAAGCTCGGCAGCACTCTGACGTCACCATAAACCCTGCAAAAGAAGCAGACGAACGTGCCCTCCTCCTACTTCGGGGTTCCGTGTTTCCGGACAAATCCGAAATAATATTATAATAATAATTAAAAAAAAGAAAACATTCGTTGCTAAAGTTTCTAACAATTTGAATTTGTTCGATAAACACAAAATTTCAAGGTCCAACAAAACAAAAAAGAAAGAAAAAGGCCACGATTCTATCTTACAAAATGTAATTTATAAGAGCACAGGGTTCGTGGATCTGAGGAAATGCCGCTTCAGCTTTCCTTTTCAATCTCAAACTACATAAAAAAAGGGGTGTGCCCTTTTGCTCGTCAAGGTTCCTTTGGGACACTGGTCGTAACATTCGGATTTTATTTATTTGGTTCTCTATTCTTATAAAACTTGGGAGCAGTAAAATAAAGTCCGAATTGCATAAGATTGGAAATACAACAAAACGTAAACTCCGATAAAGCCAAAATGTTTACCGAAAAATAATCTTTAAAAAACCCTTTGATTTCACGAAAAAAAAAAACTCCGAAAACACGGAATCGTTGGGACCAACTAAGCAACGTCAAAAGCGCGAGTAACTTGGTTTTTTTTTGTTTTGTCTGTGATCGTTTTACAGATGATTGAAACACGTACACAAGCACGACGGACACCTCGACGGTGCGTTTTTGGCGCTGTGTGCTTAGTCCCATCGGCTCGTAGAGTCGTCTGCGCCTGGACACGAGGTGAACCAAAGTACAGTCTGCGTTTTCTGAAGTACCACGCGCTTTCTTTTGCTTCGCAGATAATCCGGCAGCAGTTTCCGCAGCTGACCACAAGGAGGCTGGGCACCAGAGGCCAGTCCCGCTACCACTACTACGGCATCGCAATCAAGAAGCTTCACTTTACTTCGAATCGTCGTATTCCAGAAGCTCGGGCTGTGGGTGAGCCCTTTTTATCTCCGACACGCGGTCTGAAACCGGAGAAGATGACTTTTGTACTCTGTTTCACTTTAAAGACCGACGACCAGTTCGCGCTTTACACTCTTCCTCGCTTCCTCCTCTCCCCCTTCTATCCTGTCCCCGTTGCCTGTTTCCTTCTCTCCAATGGTAAGGAGGATGTTCTGCCTCGCAGAATCTCGAGTCTGGTCGTCGGCCGTTAAGCCCGATCGCCTTCGACGCTGAGAATCTCATAGTGCCGATCAATCTGCTAAACACGTGCATCGTCACGCGCTTCGTCTTTTTTAGTTCGCCTTCAACGGCGAAACCGATCGCGTACAGAAAAAGCGCCGAATCGCGGTGCATATTCAACTGCGCGAGATCGGGTTAGTTTATGAAAGCAAATGCACAAAGGTGACGGGGGCACCGTGACGATGTACTCTTGGTGCGGTTTGGTCGGCTCCATCGGATCCCGGAGTCGGCAGTGGTCATGCCTAAAGCGAAACAGAGTATATGCCGCTTTCGCGTTTAAGGTCGCCACTTTAAAATACGACGCGATTGGGTTCGGGCGACAAAAGTGTAACCGTGGCTACATTAAAAAAAAATGTGTAGCCAAGACGAAAAAAAAAAAGAGTAGAACTATTGGCATGAACTCCTTAACTTCTAGCGCCTTCCAACCGGCAAACAAAGTGATTTACAACTTTTTTCGCAACTCAGGTACGACAGAATTCAATATGGAGGCCGTCACGAAAATTGAAAGAAAACGGTCTATAGGCCCTTTTTGAAAGACTGCCCTCTGTGGCAGCTGTGGAATCCCTGCACACCACAGATAAAGGTGATGAGCGCAGTGACGTGGCAATTTCAACTCTGTTTGATTGACCCGTCGCCTCCTAGGGTTGGCCGCGCTCCGATGATCGCTATCTTAGTGAATTACTTGCACGTTCCACGATGTCGGATATTCCGCCATTTCGCAGTGGGTTCAACATTCTAATAATCTGCACGTGACTTTCGAAAGGGTCACGTGCCGATTATTAGGCGCTCAAAAGCCGGGCTGCTACGAAACGTGCTTGTGAAGTCCTAAAATAGGGCAAATGTTTTTAATACTCACAACGAAGATAAAAACAACGCTATACTTCGTCTCATCCTACGATGGACTAAAGGCCAAAGCCACGGGCCGCCAGGTCCAATCACTCTCCACGCTAAACTATGACACGCTTAGCATTGGTTAGGTTTGGACGAATAATGCTCCGAATCCAAAAACGGTGCGTCATTTTTATAGCTTCGACACTGCAATGAGCCAGTAAGCCGTGGCTTTCTTTGCAATGTAAAATTGTTGAGTCACTCATTGCTCGATCCGAACCACTGTCGGCCCATTCCCATCAGTGATCCGAGACGTGGGCACCGATACGTGCTTCGAAGCGAAATACCACACAATGTCTAAGTGGCTCGTGATTGGATCTGGCGGTTCGTAGCTTCTGCCTTTAGTCCATCGTAGGGTGATACGAAGTATAGCGATTACAAAATCTTTTTTCTTTTCATCCGATAATTTTGGAAACGTTATATAGTCCATTCCATTGCTCCCCTTATATGCACCGCCACACGGTTGATCTGTTATTCGAAATATCTAGCTGACGCGCATGTTTTCGAATCTCAGTGACTCTGCATTTTCGTCCGAGTGATAAGCGTCATAAGATGGTGTATTGCTGGAACGCATTACGTGAAATAATAGTAATAACAATCTTTATTGTTATAAGCATGGGGCAAGCTGAGGAAAAACTCTGGGCCTTTAGAGCCCCGGAGTTGCGAAAAAAGGAGAAAAAAAAACGTACGATGTGAATTATATATTGCATTTTTTGTCGCTATTGTTATAGAGGAAGTACCTTCCTCTATAACAATAGCGACAAAATGTTAACAACTCAATAAAAAGCACTTACATTTGTTCAAAATTAAAAAAAGAAATACCCCGAGATTTAACGCTAGCCAACGTTACTAGAGCCACTCAGTTGGGAAACTGCTCAATCTCGGTGAACGAAAAGCTCGGTTTCGGTGGACAGCAGCGGCCCCGGTTTCAACGGTGAGTTTCCCAACTCAGGGTTCTAATAACGTTGCTGCTGGCTTTGCGCCTGCTGCACAGTGGTAACTTTAGTGCGCCCCCGAGTTTCCCACGAGCTTCAAGTCGTTCTAAAACTGACTGATATAGTGGTTTTCGATGACGCTCAGTAGGTTTCGCATTGAAACCTTATGTCTTTTTTCACTAATTGAAGAGTTAACTAACGAGTTTTAAATAATTAGAGGACCTATTGCAAAGATTAGCCACCCACATAATGTCCCCCAGGCCGTATAACTCACCTGCACAAATCGCATAAGTGTAACTTTCACACCTCTTTTCAAACAAATCTGTAAAGCTTAAGGAAAAATACCTTGTATATTTATTAATGAACATGATGGTCTTTGAATCTTTTAGAACCATAACCTGTGCGTGACGCTTCTTCTAACCCAAAGACTGAGTAGCGGGTAAAATATGTTGTCTTGTTTTCTCTTATGAACGCTACAGACAATACAAAACTAGTTCCGAAGTGGTATATATTTTTTGTACGTTACGCTTTCTACATATAAACAATCATAAACCTTTGTATACCGTGTTTACCCAAATAATAGCCGCACTGTTTGTGAAGAAAGCTTGAGGTTTCGCTTTTCCGCGGAGCATGCGGCTTGCCAATCACTGCGATCAGCAGCATGATTCCAGCGGTTTACAGGACAGTCGGACAATCTTCGCGCCAAGATACCATCTGTGAAGATTGCATTTGTATGGAGAATCGTGTTCTCAATCTGGTTATTCGCTGTGTTATTTATGCGCAGCGGGATGATTGGCTGTATACGTGGTCTGCGGAAAAGCAGACCCAAGGGCCTTGTTCATAAACAGTGGGGCTATTACTCGAGTAAATACGGTATATAAACCTATAACCATAATGTTGGTATTGTAAAAATCATAGGAGAGGTTGCACATGATTCGTAGTATTTTTTGTAATAAAATATTTCTTCCAGACTAGCTTTAGTTATCGTACTTCGAGCTCATTAAAGTAATTCAAGTAAGATAATTATCATGAGTTATATAAGGGCAGTTTTACGCAGGGTGTGGAATCGGTCGTCATTTCGGTTCGGTTCGGGTCTGGGTTCAGTAGGTTCGCGTTTTGCTCACGTTGGGCTCCAGTTCAGTTACACATTCAAAATATCGGTTCGGTTACCGCATTCAACAAGTGCGAATCGGTTCATACCGGTTCATAACTCCACCTTAGACCGCGGCCGCCCGTTCATTTGCTGCATTAAAGAAAAATAACAGTTCACAGCTCCCAGTGTATACGAAACAAAAGTGCGTTCAACTCGGCGTCATCTTCATTAACACACTGCGATAGAAGTGGCCAACAGAAATTGTGCCACGGAGACGAGGAGAGCAAAACAAATAGGTGTTTAATCTCGATTTGTAATCATGACTTTATTGTAAACAGCATTGTATGCAACTTCCGTCGTGATACAAGCACTCGAAAACAACACCCGACTACTAACATGTGATATGAATCAGCCAGCACGCACGGCGCTTGGAAACTGCCCGCCACGGAGGGCGGAGTTGAAAACGACAAAGACAGGAAAGTATATAATAAAGATGATGGATACATGCATACAAAAAAAAGAAAAAGAAAAGAAAACAAACGACATTCTGCAAGTGAGAAAAGAAACATATATATATATATTCATCAGGCAGCGTTTAGAGCTTTTGGCGACTGACGTGCCATCGACAGGCGCCCACAGTGTCGAGGCACCTCGTCGCTTCGCCTTTGCAGTGTCGGCTCCAGCTTTGGACACCGCGGAACAAACAAACAAACGGAATGATGACAGAGGTAGATTTCTCTTTAACATAAAGTTGACATTTTCTTTCTAAAAAGTATTGTTCAGCAAAAAAAAAAAAAATGATGCGCCGAGAAACTGAGCGAGAGGAGGAGACGAGCGAAAACGTCAGAACGCCGAGCCATGGTTGGAACGATAAGTGGGTGAACACAAAGCTACAGCTGCCTCCGTTTCCACTGCACTCGCCGAGTACGTTCGGATGCGAGAGCAAACGCCGGGCACCGGCGCTCTGCGTTCTCACGGGTTCGACGAGCGCAGTGAAGAGAAGGGCTGCCTTGGTCTCCCCTGTACGTCACAGAGTTGACTTGGTGTATACTGGATATACTCCAGTTCTCCTTGCAACGAACGTCAGCGTAGCGTTTGCTGCACCTTATTTTCGGGAGAAAATTAAATAAAGAAGTGCACGTCGCCGCGCCAACTCTAAGTCGTGCCGTACACAGACTTGAAAATGAAGTTATTTGTTTCACTATCACTGCGCTGTCTTCACGCCGCTGTCATCTGTGCAGTCAACACCAACGGTCAGCGCTGCGTTGCTGACGCCAGCGTCGGGTATATCTAATTTTCTTCGCAGCGCCGCCCGCAAAACGCACGCACGACTCACATTTTATTAGGCCGAACTGTCTTCCAATGAACCGCTAACCGCCACATGAGGTTACGGTTTCGTTCTGGCTCGGGTTCAATATCACATGTCGTTTTTCGGTCACGGTTTTGTTCCTGTTCGATCAAGAATGACGGCTTTGTTCCAGTTTTTGGTTCGGACTCGGTTCGACACCTCGGTTTTATGCATGTGTAGTGAACTAATGACAATAATGAGTTTATACATAATTAGTCGGTATATTTTCCAGGTGTTCTGAGTCATAAGGAAATGGGTGGATATTTTTTCGGTGTTTATTTATTTATTAAAACTCGCGGCATTTTGGCGCTGTGTTTTTGTATGGACGGCAAAAATGGTGCTTGATGGAGAAAATGCTCACTAATCTAAGGATTCACGTATAGTTTACAATTTCTGTACCCCCTTCACAACCCTTTGCGCTTAGCATAATGCGACAGTGTTGGCAAACCACGGACGAGTCCGAATGCGAGCCAAAGTGTGATTATGCACTCTTTGACGAATCACCCGCGGGTTTTCACTTTCTTTGCAAACTGCACTTTATGTGCTCCTTCTTATGACAACAATTGTATTGTTCCAGGCAAAGTGTTTCTGCCATGGAGAAGGCATGTGGCTCTTGCCATTTTTGCAAGATTTAATCGATAACGCCCATCAGGATAGTTTCGAACGCTCTCGTCAAGCTCTGACCAAAGGCACTGGTAGTAAACCGTGGTAAGCAAATGACTTACCCAACTCCTGTTATGACTCACAAATGCAAATGACTCACATTGAATCTCACCTTAAATAACTTTTGTTTGCCAAACCAAGGCCTTGGTTGCTCATGTGCAATCAAACTTACAATCACTTAAACCCCATATCACCGTCCTCGAAAGTCCGTGATTCCGCTGGCATAGAACTGACAAAGTGCTTGATGTTTTGTAAAACTACGCGCCCGAAATACATTTATAAAGGAAAGGATTCGACAAAAAACAGTCATCGTTTCAAAAACATTTTTCAGAAATCGGTGTTTTTCGAACAAAATAGCAATGTCTACCACCTACTCATAACTTAATAGAAGTGTCTTGAGGCTTGTAGGGTTTTTCCTCTTGGCAACCGCTTTCTTCGATTGATTTATAAAGTTGAATTTTCATATCTTACGTCGGCTGCACAGATATTTTTGTGACCTAATAATTGTAAATTCAACAAGAAAAACATTTATTAAAAAATGGTGAATGTCCTTTTATTATAAAAAAGGACGGCGCATTGCAGAATCTAGAAAAGTGCCCCCCCCCCCCCCCCCCCTCACACACACATCCTCTTCTGGTCAGAACTGCTCCACACGCCTCGTGTGTTTCTTTACATCCCAAATGTAATCACATGCCTTCGGAAAGAAAACGAAATCTGACATATTTTACATCTTACAAGGAATAATGATACAGTAACAAATCAACCAATGGGTTCCGTAAAGAAACAAATTGCTATCAGGTTTAAAAAAATATAGGCACGAAGATCCGTTTTAGAAATCACAAAAAGATTTCTATTTTCAAATTGCCATTTATTTAATAGTGACGGAATATTATAATGAAGATATTGAAGATTATAATTTTTAGGTTTACGAGTGACCAGCCAGTTTTCCAGATAACGTCTATTGTTAGTGCTCTTATGTCTCAGTGAGTTCGGAAAATGCGGTTCGAAAATTCCACAAATGCAAGGGATGAAAAGTAAAATTCAATAATGGTGCGATACTAAAAACTTTTTTTAATGTGAATTACTTTGTATTTAAAGATTACGTATGACAATTATTCGGAAGTTCCCACTACATAGCGTGAATTTTGTTTTGTAGTAGTAGAATTATATTTAGGTTCGTTTTGGTAGTTGTACACCAAACCAGGTCACAATCATTCAGATGGGAAATAAACACGGCCTAATAATTGTATAATTTAATATAAACCGTTAGGAAGCTACGGCACCTATCGGGAAACCCCAACTACATGACAACGCTTTTTTGTTAAATATTCAATATGGTAGTTCCATGTCATGTGTTCAGAAATGTTAAATTCCTAGAGTTTCATGTTGGCGCACAAATTCAATTGATGCGGTTCCGAGTTTTAGGAAATTTGTAATATGAATGAATTTTTTAATGGTCTAAATAAAACTGCTTTGGTTTTTAATGTGTTAATTTTTAAGTAATTCACTTCCGACCATAAAAAAATTTGTTTAAAACTAAGTTTTCAATTTTGATAAGTTCATCAGCATCATTTTCGGAGAAAAAAGACGTATCGTTTGCATAAATTATAAGTTGAGTTTGATTGAATATATTTACTACATCATTTATGTAAGCACTAAATAATAAAGAATGTTCGAATGTTCACACAGAATGTTCGAGAACGGTGAATGGTAACCATCGATCATTAACCTTTGCTGGCAGTTCTCTACATATGATATAAACAGTTGAAAATGGAATTACGCGAACGCCATATTGATATAACTTTTCCAAGCTAACGCTTCTGATTAAGGCAATTGAAAGCTTTGCTGAAGTCGATGAAAGCAGCAAGTGTTAGTAGTCGCTTTTCAATATTTTCTTGTATAATTTGTTTTTGTAATAACAAGGCCGACTCTGTGGATTTCATTTTGGAAGACAAACTAGACCTCTGCCAGAACAGGAAGTTTCCTAAAAGAGTCTTCGAGGCGCTTAAATATAATTTTCTCAAATCCCTTAGAGAAAAATAGGAAGAAGAAGTATTGACCTATAATTGCCTCCACATATTTTTATTCCTTCCTTCGTAAATAGCTGATATTATCGCCAGCTTCATGTTTTGAAGTAATTTACCAGGAGCTCAAGACAAGTTAAATATATGTACTAAACATGGTTTAATAATATTTAGGACAAATTTGATATGTTTACAGTAGTTTGCAATTTATTAATGTCACAGATTTTACTATTCTTTAGACCAATGAAAATATTGAACATTTCTCGGTGGTTCGAAGGGTTTAAAAAAAAGTTGTAATTCACCTCGCGAAGAAACGACAGCACACTGTCACTTGGCGGTTTAGGTATTACTTTCATAAAATGTTAAATATAGAGTAACGAGAGATACAGTTTGGTCATTTACAAATATGTCACCGATTTGCTTCTGAAACTGTTCCGCGGTTCAGAGCTTCGTTAACTTTTTACCTATAATGTCAAGTGGTTATTTATCGACGTCTTTAAATATTTTTTGTACTACAAAACTTCGATTTTTTTTCTAGTTCGGAGGTTAGTTCGTTTTATAATTTCTAAATGTAACCAGTTTGTTTAGATCCCGTAACCATAAAAACGCTTTGTATAAACAGTATTTATTTTGCATCATTTTATTATGTACTGGAGTGACCTAAGCCTTTCTAATTCTTTTGTGTGCAGTGACTGTGACTTTTAGAAAATGCATACTATAAAGAGACTTTACGTTTTAATAAATTAATTGTATGCACGATGCACAACTAGACGCGAGTCAAAAAAAGTTCAAATTTTAGATAATAACAGCATTTTTTAGATACAAAGAAAGTTGAAATATTCTGATATTTCTTTGTAACGGCGGGTGAAGGCGGCGAACGGTACACTTGCGCTCTTTGGCCTCAACAAGTAGGACCGCAGGCGCGGCCTTGCGTTCTGATTGGAAACTGAAACTTTAAAATTGGCAACAAACTTTACTTTCAAAATGTTATAATGCATAAAATGCATTATAAGGCATCGGTGTGTCACGTTGAGTTTATTTTTCCGCTACATTTAGCTGGGAAAGTGAATGGTCGTGACGTCGAGTTTCTCCGCTAAATTTAGCGGGGGAGCTGGAGTTTTGTCTGAATCACAAGACGTGGATTTTCCCGCTAAATGAAGCGAGTAACTGAATTGGTGAATAAGACACGTGACGTTAGTTTCACTCTAAATTTAGCGGGGGAACTGGTTTGATGTTTTGGCCACAAGACGTGAATTTTTCGGCTATATTTAGCGGGGAAGCTGAGTTGACGTAAGAGGTCGTGTGCCGTCGATTTCCCAAGGTGTGTAGATCAGATGACGTTAAGTGACGCCAATTTAGCAGAAAATGCACGAACAGAAAGACGGACAAAATTTTAGGATTGGGGAGGGGTGGGGCAGCGATAAAAATGATTTTATGCTTTAAAACGCGACCAAATTGAGTGCGTTTTTTTAAAGTTTAAAATCTGCTGATAGCTATTTATCAATATTGTTGGCGAAGCAGTCGGACTGTCCAAGGCTGCTTCATTCTTAGAGTTATGGAAACCAGCCCGCGATGCGAAATATGCATCTCCGAATTCGCCACTCAATTCGGCTTAATTACGTATTCAAAATCGGCGCATAAGCGGTGGTGTGGCGCACGTCGTCACGTGAGGCATTCCCACGAGAGCGGGGGCGGAGCTGATAACAGTTGTTCGCAACCAAGTTGAGAGCGAGATACAAACTCTCATTAGTCGCCACCTAAAAGTGTGGTGCCAGTGGTCCGGAGCCAGATATCAAAGTTTCAGAGAGCGAACCCTGATGCATCATTCCAAGAAGTTATTGAGTCGGATTTTCGGAAACTTTCAATGGAGGAAATAATGGGGCCTGAAGATGCTTGCTGAACACATGCTGGGGCTGAATGGCGCAAACTACCGAGAAAAAGAATCCCCATTTTCCATTAAAAGTTTTCAGAAAATCATTTATAACTCGTTAATTAAGATAAGTGGCAAGCCTCTGAAAATTTCACATCTGGTCGCGGCCGCTAGCTCTACATCCTGGCGGAGATAAAGCGTGTCAAAATGCGCAGCTTTTTTTTGGTTTTAAATTGACACTGAATTCTTTTTTTCTTTGTCTGGACACTGTATTTTCCTAGACATGGTATGCTTTTTAGAGGAGCTACAGCCTTCATAATATTCTAATGACCTAGCGCCGCCAAGGTGTTGTGGGTTATTCGAAACGTCGTATATCATACGCACTATAAAAACGGGCATTACAGGACGATTTTGCTTCGGTGTCGTACTGTGCGAGATAATAAACCAGTTTAATTGTTCCTGGTTGGTGACAGCTATTGACATCCTGTTGCAGCGAAACTGGTTTAAAAAATAGTAGTAATTATAACGGTTTCTTATATTTCCTACCGCTATTTTACTCTTTCAGGGACCTCGAGTACAGGCGGGAGATACCCTATACAAAGCAGGTATGTCTTTTATACTTTGAGAAAAATCGTAGGTGTGTTTAGTAAACAAAAGGAATCGCGTCGAAAAAGCAACGAGGGATTCCGAAATGCACGAAACAAACTACGACGAACACTTTGTATCGTCACATCATTGTTGTGCCTGTTACCGATATGAAGTATCGAAATAGTGTTCCTCATTGGTTTTCATAAACAAACGAGTTACTGAGATTCGTTGCCATCCTCCAAATGTAACGAAATATTGTTAGCGTTACTTCCAAACACTAAGGAACGTTACTTACGCGTCCCTTTTTATGTTATAGTACTTATCAGCCGTTTGCTGTGGTTATAAATTTGGAGAGCAATTAACCGTTTACAGAGCGATTTGACATGTTCATTTTTAGTCTATCAAATTTCTAGGAATACAGCGAGGCCTTGATGGTGCGTTGGACTTTTGAAGAGACAAAACACGTGACTAATTTTAATAAAAGTAATAGAGTAACGAATCATGTAATTTGATAGATAATGTCCTAAAACAATAAGGGACTTGACGCTTTACACATTAAGAATTATAACCAGTACGTTAGAACATTGCTGAAAATTGAATACGTTACCAGTAACGTAAATACTTGTAAACGCGTTAATTTCAAAACTTCGTCTCATTTACTTTGCACATCGCTGTATACTTTAATATTACTAGCCACAAAAATTCCTTGGGAACAAACAAAAAATTAATGGAGTTTAAAAAAATATATTTATAATTTTACATTTTAACGTTCTTAACTTCCAATCCATCCAGTTATCAACAGCATGCTTATATGTCTTTTATACTTCCATTCGACCGCAGTCTATAGAATGCAGTCGCTAGAAAGGCGTAAAGTTTATCGCTAAGTCACCATGAACTTCTTGTCAGCATATTTGTTTGATAAAATTAAAGAAATAGAAAATATACTCTGACAAGTTGCGTTTTATAGCAGTTCTAAGCAGGTTACGTGTGGATAGAGAAATGCGTAGCGCAAGGCCTGTTGTGTACCACGTACGCACAAGGAATTTGCGTGCAGAATGCCTGGTTTCGAACTATCAAACTATAAAAGTTTCAAAAATCACGAAAGAAAGCCAGTGCATTATTGACAAACCTAAATAGTATATCATAGCACACCGCCATATTTCTCGCCGAGTAAATATTAATCAAAATGTTCTAGAATTTTTCGCGCGAACTGATCTGTTAGATTACTCTTTTTCCTCATGCCGTTAATGACTGCAACGTGCTGTCCGATTCATGAGTAAAGCCGCCATATGTTCCCTCATTTTTAAATAAATATTATTGTGACGTTGCCGTTTAATTGTTGTAAAATCTTGTATTCCTGCATTTTATACTTTCTGTGACGTTGCTGTATCGTATATTCTTTTATGCCTCCCTACTGTAATGCTCACAGGGGAATGTAGGCATGAACTATAAACATAAATAATAACAACACAAGTTTTCCAATCAAATGGGCCGTATCTCTGAAGTATCAAACACTGCCAATACTACAACCCAGTGAGCCAAACATGTGTGCGGGAAAGTGACACGTGCCTAAGTGCTACGCCATAGAAACGCGTATCTTAACACAAGCTTGGCAGTCAGGAGGGCCTAACTTGAACCTAACACCGCTTTTCCAAAGGCGTCAGTTAGTGCCAAGGTACTTTCTTTGATATTGCGATAGCGGTGCGTTCCTGGCGGGTCCACCAGAGATTTCTACTAGACGTGTTCATCCGAAGTTGCATGAATACCGGGAAAACCCTGAGGCCATCGGTTGAAAAAGAAGAAGAGAGAGAACTCGTGCACGAGAAAAATGAGGGGCCCGAGCGAGGAGAAGGAACGACCGTCTCCACGAGCTAGAGAGTTAATCAGCGTCAGTCCCAGATTACGTTTCTCGGCTGTTTTGTACATATTTGACCCGTACGCGGTGTGAACAGTTGGTTACGCTACAATGTAATTAATCACAAGGTACAAGCAAGCTGGACACAAATGACGATAATAAACCCTCGAGAAGAAACGCGAGGAAAAAGGACAAACTCAAACCTCCAAACACCACTAGGTGGCTGGTGCGCGACCAGAAAAAATCCGCTTGGTCCTGGTATCAAACCAGGGACCTCTCCATTTCGAGCGGAGCGCTTCCACCAACTGAGCTAATCAGGCGTGAGACGTCAGTTGAGCAAACGGGTTTTATCAGCTGCCACCAGTAATAACTCCGAACAAGGTTGAACGGCCTAGATTTTACGGATTCTGATTAATAATGCATCTATTGAGATAAATTGCAAGCGAGCTGGACAAGAATTACGCGATAATAAACCATAGAGAAGGGGAACAAGGAAGAGAAACGATAAACACATACCTCCAAACACAGCTAGAGTGGCCGGTGCGTGACCGAAAATATCCGCCTGGACCTAGTGTTGAACCAGTGACTTCCTCGTCACCTAGCTGTGTTTGGAGAGTTTTGTTTGTCCTTTGTCCCCACCTTGTTGTTCTTGTCCAGAATTTATTATCGTCATTCTTGTCCACCCTTCGCTTGTACCTTGCAATAATTGCATTATAATCATAACCTAAAAATGCAGGCCGTTCATCCTTGGTGGCGTTAGACATGGTAGCAGCTGACAAAATAGGTTTGCTCTTGTGACGTCTTATTCCTGGTTAGCTCAGTTTGTAGAGCGCTCCACTGAAAATGCAGAGGTCGCTGGTTCGATACCAGGGCCAGGCGGAATCTGCGTAGCGCACATGTCACCTAGCCGTGTTTGGAGATTTCTGTTTGTTCTTTCTGGGTACTTAGGCTTTATCTCATGCACTACCGTCAAATCCACAATCGTTACAAAGAGGAAAGCCGCTTTTGAACGAATTATGAGTGATAAACTGATTATGTGAAAAAAGCGACGTCGGGGCACAAAAAAAAAAAAAGAGACTTCTCCGTGGTTTGCAAGTACAGTCACCATATGATACCCGTGACGCGTAGTAAGGGTGTGTACAAATTGTGAAATAATGTGAACTCTTAATTTTTCATTCTTTTTTCATGTGATAATTACCATTTTCCACGTTCATACCAAACAATTTGTGAAAATACACTATTTTGTAAGTAATAAATACGACACCAAAAACACTCGACGATTTGCCTTATAAACAGAGTTCCAGTGTTTTCGGGTAATTATTTTTCTTCGAATTCTTTTTTTTCAGGGTATATCTTTCTCCAGGAAATTTATATTTTTCCGTATCAATTCAGTGTCAAACCGAAAATCGTTGTTGATCAGGGTTCATGTTGAAGAAAATTGCCTCGGGTAGAGGATTCCCCAATTTTCAGGGAACATATGCGTGAACCACGTTTAAGAAAAACGTATCTTCACCAATAAAAGAACTGATCAAGGAAAGGGGTTCCGAAGAATGAACAAGCCACGATTCAGCTGGGGCTGTCCCTACCAAAAAAAAAAAAAAAAAACCCACTATAAACTAGATTATGGAATCTAACGATCATACTGGATAGCAGGTTTCCAGCGAGACATCCAGTTATATTTTCCGGTTCCATAACCCAGTTTGTATATACGGTTTTTATTTCGATACGGGTGTTTTCCAAGTCACCACAAAATAAAGCTGTATATAAATAGTGCCGTCCCGTGAAGCTTCGGTTTTGATTTTCAAAGACAGCTCCAGTTAGAGGTGATTTGATTTTCTCCGACCTTTGTGAAAATCAGCTCGGGGATTAATTTTGGAAGATTATCGGTATTTAACGAAAACAAAGAATTCAACTTATAAATTAGGCGCAAAAAAGGCACCCGAAATCCTGCCCACCATGACGCGTAAAAGAGATGACGTAGTCGTTTCAATAAACGTCGCCACCAGCTCGGCACTCGCGTCCTTTGTGGGTTTGTCTACGACCAACGTTACTAAATTAGCTTAATTGTGTAAGTGCCCAGAGACGCTACTTGCACGAGCAATACCCCTCCCTCTTTAACCCCACTGTTTCGGGGTATAGCTGCTATGGCAACTGCTGTGTATTCTAGGGCATACTTCTACTTCAAAGTAAAGCGTCTAGATAGCGTTGCATCTACTCTAAAGGCCTGTTCCCACATATAGCGGGAGCGCTAAGTCAGCGCTACGTGAGCGCCCAAAGAGCGCCTCATGTGGCGCTTCCAGCGCGTGACTTCGTTCCTAATATAGCGCATGATTAGCGCCGCAGTAGCGCCTGGTTAGCGCTCTAATAACTCCTTGTTAGCGCTCCAGTAGCGCCTTGTTAGCGCATCAGTATGCGCTTCTGTATCGCGGTGCTGCCGATTAGCGAGTGCACTGCGGTTCCGGTTCCTGTGGTTGGGTGTGCATCAGCAGCACCATGGGGGATGTGTGGGATGCTGGAAATAGAAATGCGACAAATGCTCTTGCTATACGCGATTAGTGCATATGTGTGTGGACTGCTTAACGCCCACAAGAGTCTCCCTGGGGGCGCAAAATCTTTCGCCACCGAGATACCGACGGGTACCCGGCGAATCTTGTTCCTAGGCTGAGGGGACCGAGACACAGAGTTCTTTCGAAGGCGATTATTTTTAACTGCGTGTCTTTGAAACCAGCGTCACGCATATCGATTGAAAGCGATGAGGTCGTACCCAATCGATTAGTCGCTCAGAGTCCACGACTCTGGATCGCGTGCCCGATCCTTTGCTTGCAGAGCGGCTCTTTTACTTCCTCTACTTTCAATGCCAAAAGAAAAACAACAACAAAGGAATCGCCGTGCACGCGCTGTTCCGCAGCAGCAAGCACGGCACAAGAAGCGTGAGAGCGCTAACAAAGCGCTTCTGTAGCGCTAACAGAGCGCTACTGAAGCGCTAACCAAGCGCTACATCACGCGCTAGGAAGCGCCACATGAGCGCTCCTTCGAGCGCTCACGTAGCACTAATTTAGCGCTCCACTGTATGTGTGAACCGGCCTTAAGGAGCACACAGTTCTGAGACGAAAATTTAGATGGCGCTTCAAACGACGGGAGGTGGACTGAAGGCAGTGAGAGGGGGGAGGGGGTACCTCCCCTTCGCGGGAGTTCCGCAAATGAGGTAATCGATACTTTGTTTCATCTTAAGTCTAGACGCAGCCGAAGCTACCAGCTGATGGGACCAAACAAACAGCGTGAAAAACGCACCATTATGATGTTCGTCATGTTTGTGTACGTGTTCTACGATTGCTGAACTAATCGTAAACATAAAAAAACCTGTGACTTGAGCGTTTGAGGCTGCTTGATTGGTCCCATTAGCTCGTAGCATCGGCTGCATCTGCACTTAAGATGAAACAAAATTTAGTAACGTCGACGATACACTGCAACAGATTGTGACGACGTGACTGAAACAGCTACGTCACTCTTTTGAGCGTCATCGTGGGCAGGACTTCGGGTGTTTTTTCTGCGCTCAATATTAAAAACAGGCCACAAAATGCACAAATTGATCGATGAATGTATAAAAAAATATAGTTATTTCAAGTTTTCTTTTTTAATTCGCTTGGCATTTTTTAATATTAATTACCGTTAATGCAACAGTTGCAAGAATACTCATAAAACAATAATCAAAACGTTAATGAACATATTTTAGTAAACAGGCTTAATGAATTGAATTCAAGGGTGCAAAGAAGCTGGTGAATATTACGCATGACAAAAACCCCGAGACTGCGAGTAGAAACGACTCATACACTAGCACACCCACGCACATACGTGGCAGATACCTCGTAGTGTATGTGTGTCATTTTCACCCGCAGCCTCGGGACTATGTAATGCTTAAAAAGGCATACCGATCACGACTAATGCCTTCCCGTCAAATAATGGTACGTGGCGCTCTAGGCAGATGCTGACACACACTCGTAAACGACCGTGGATCGGAACATGATCGAATTCCGCAGTGCCGCTATGGTGCCTGGAGCGTTTTTCCGACTGGTGTGTTTAGCGTCCTTTCCCGCCCATACATCAAAAGTGGTCCCAAGTGGCAACAAAGGACGTTATAAAAGCCGGAGTGTCATGCTGTTGCACGTCGCGATCCTGGCGGTTGGTCGTAGAAATGCTGGCGAAAAGCGCGAGCGAAGGCTAGTGTCGCTCGTCGTCACGGCGTCCCAGGCGTCCCAACTTCCGGCTGCCTTGGTTTCCGTGAACTGTCACAATGGGGGAGCGACCTGCAGCAGAACGGGCGCTCACCATATTGTCACGAATGACAAATGATGAGGCAAAGAATAATAAAGGAACTAAACGTTTAATGGGGGCGAACTTGTGCCCAAAAATAAAAAGGAAACAGAAGATAACAGCAGAGCGTCGCGGGCGTCGAAATCGGCGAAGAGCAGAGTCGAACGCTGGGGCGAAAACTGACTCTGGCTCGCCACGCGAAACCCCTTATGTACACGCGCGGGCTTCTGGAATAATCGGCGTAGAAGGTTCGACGCGTAGAACATTCTGACCTCGAACAAGCAACAGGATTCTCGAATTTTCCGGAACACCAAATTGCAGGAATAAACAAAATACACGACGCTCCCAGGAATCGAACCCTGGCCTTTCGCGTGGGAGGCAGGCGCGATAACCGTTAGGCCACGCGCGCGCTGCCCACTTGGCCAGCGGCGCGCGCGGCATTACTCCCCTTAAAAGTGCATCGCCCCGATGCAGCACAAAACAAAACAAAGCAAACAAAAATAACAGTAAACTAAAGAGGCATTTGGAACACATAAGGTCTATAGTCCTATCGAGCGTAGTACGGCTTCATGCGCACGACGTGGACGACTTCTGGTCGTGGAGGGCGGCGTGATGAAGTTCGTGTTCCGTCGGGCATCACCTCGTAGTTCAGATCCCCTAGTCGACGAAGCACTTTGTAGGGTCCAAAGTAGCGCTTTAGGAGCTTCTCGCTCAGGCCACGGCGGCGGATCGGTGTCCACACCCACACCTGGTCTCCGGGTTGAAAGTGGACGTCCCGACGACGAGGGTTATAACGGCGATGCGTCGACTCGCTGTTGGCCGTGAATCCTGATTCTTGCCAGTTGGCGAGCTTCTTCCGCGCGTTGCGAGATCAGTTGAGCATCGTCGACGCCATCGTCGGCAGGCACGTGAGGCAGCATGGCGTCGAGCATTGTGGTAACCGTCCGGCCGTGTACCAGTTGGAACGGTGTCATTCCCGTGGTTTCTTGCACCGCTGTGTTGTACGCAAACGTGACGTACGGCAACCCCTCGTCCCATGTCTTGTGCTCTACGTCGACGTACATGGAGATCATGGAGACCTTCGAGCAAAACGTCGCCGCAGAAAGTCTCATCAACCCCGACGGGTACGAAAACACTTGACCGCGGTGGTAGGTTCACGTGGTTTGCGAGGACTCGTACCGCGGATGACGTCGCTTTGGGTTCCTCCGGTGGTGGAGCAGGTTTTCGTAGCGTCAGCCGGTTTGCTCCGAGGTCGATGACGGCGCCATACTCGCAGAGAAAGTCCATGCCGAGGATAATGTCCCTCGAACAGTCTTGCAGAACGACGAACTTGACAGGGCACGTCTCACCATGGATCTCGACGCGAGCAGTGCATCTCCCAACCGGCGTGATGAGGTGCCCTCCGGCGGTTCGTATTTGAGGTCCATTCCACGGCGTCGTGACTTTTCGAAGGCGGCGGGAGAGCCTCCCACTCAAGACTGAGTAATCTGCTCCGGTGTCCACGAGTGCTGATGCGTCGTGGCCGTCGATGACGACGTTTAGGTTATTGGACACCGTTGCAGGGGCGTCGTTCCGGTCTCTGGTAGCGTTCGAGTGGGGGCCCTCCGACGTTCGTGGAGGATCTTGGCGTCGGTCGTCTTCGGCAACTCCACCTCCAGGGGTTGCCGCGCCTAGTTTCCCCGGCGAGGAGCGAGGGGCGACAGGCTTTCACGTCGGGGTCGATGCATCGGCGAAGCTGGACGTCGCGGCGACGGCGACCGGAACTCTCGGTGGAACGTAGGCTCGGGGGACTGGGGTCGTCGCAGGTACTCGTCGATCTCAGTAGGGCGTTCACCATGACGGGGGCGCGGGTCGTTCGGGTGGAATCCGCGTAGCCCGAGTCGTCGGTATGGGCATCGGCGGTAGGTGTGGTCCGGTTCCCCGCAATGGAAGCACAGAGGGCGTCGGTCGGGCGTTCGCCACACGTCGGTCTTCCGGGGTGCGCGGGGCGCTTGGGCGGCGTACTGGACCTGGTCTTCGCTGCGGCGGTCGGGCTGCGGTGCAGGAGACAGACGTCGGGGCGGCGCGACATAGGCTCGAGGAGGAGGCGGTGGCCGTCGGGTCACTGCGGCGTAGGTCAGGGTGGGCTCCTCGGGTGCTGCTACGCTGACAGGAGCCTCCGGTTGAATTGCCCGCTGAACTTCTTGGCGTACCACTTCGGCTAACGACAGCGAAGCCGGCTGGTTGGCAGCAGGCAGCAGCTTCCTGAACTCTTCCCGGACGATGTCGCGGATAATCGCACGAAGATTGTCAGCGCTGGGGCCGCCCTCGTCAAATCGGGAAGATGTCAGCGTCGAAGCAGCCGGCGTGCCGGCGAGTCGGTTGTAGTGGCTGGCTCGGATGGACAGGGCCCGCTCGATGTTAGTTGCCTCGGCAACGAATTCATCGACAGTAGTTGGTGGGTTGCGAACAAGGCCACCGAAGATGTCACTCCTCACTCCTCTCATCAGGACGCGCAGCTTCTTTTCCTCGGTGGACTGAGGGTCGGCACGGCTGCTCAGACGGAGGACGTCTTCAACGAAGCTGGTGATCGTTTCGTTGGGCCCTTGAGTTCGTACTTGCAGGAGGTCTTCCGCTCGCTGTCGTCGTGTCTGGTTCGTGAACGTCTCCTTCAGGCCGGCGATACAGGTGTCCCACGACGTAAGCGATGCCTCGTGGTTCTCGAACCACTGCCTCGCTGTACCCTCCAAGGAGAAGTAGAGGTTTTGGAGGCGCTGCTCCGTGGTCCATCCATTATGGCGTGCTACACGTTCGTAGTGCAGAAGCCAGTCCTCCACGTCCTCGTGGGTCTCGCCATGGAAGGTCGTCGGGGTTCGCTGGGCAACGGGCAGGTAGATGACGGCGGCAGCGGTCGAAGGCTGCGATTGCTGGTCGTTCATCGTCGGCCTCGTTGGCTGGTTGGTCCTGGGCGGCAGAAGTCCGAATTCCGGGTGTAGGCCTTGGGTGCGACGACTGAACCGGATCTCGGTAGTGCCTTCGTTGGTTCTTCGTGGGCTTGGCGTCGGACTTGCACTGCGGTCCCTCGGAGGGGTACGCGGCAGGGGCATGCGGTACCCCGCACCTCCACCAAAATGTCACGAATGACGAGGTGACAAAGAAGGAATAACTGAGGAAACTGAAAGGTTTAATGGGGGCGAACTTGTGCCCAAAAATAAAGAAGGAAACAAAAGAGAACAGCAGAGCGTCGCGGGCGTCGAAAGCGGCGAAGCAGCAGGATCGAACGCTGAGGCGAAACTGACCCTGGCTCGCCACGCGAAACCCCTTATGTACACGCGCGGGCTTCGGGAATAATCGGCGTAGAAGGTTCGACGCGTAGAACATTCTGACCTCGAACAAGCAACAGGATTCTCGAATTTTCCGGAACACCAAATTGCAGGAATAAACAAAATACACGACGCTCCCAGGAATCGAACCCTGGCCTTTCGCGTGGGAGGCAGGCGCGATAACCGTTAGGCCACGCGCGCGCTGCCCACTTGGCCAGCGGCGCGCGCGGCAATATACACCACAGCTGTTGGGACGCCACTAGATCGCGACCGGCGACAGCGTGATACTTGTATGACGTCATGAGGCGGAAATCGAGGGACCACGTGTTTTGGACGCGGTAAACACACCAGTCGGAGACGCGTTCCAGGCACCATAGTTCCACTTTATGCGCGATTCTAGCATTATATAGTCGCCTCTTGCGGGCGCGCTCGCGCCCTCTTGGCGATAGACATACCTCTACTGAAGTTTTCTTTTTCTAGTTTCTAATGCTCGATATATAAACACGCATTCTTATTAAATTAGTACGTTTGTTATTCTAATCCTCGCGTGGTTGACAATGCAGGATTGACAACTCTGCCATCGCCTGCCGAATCATTTGCAACGTTTTTTGTTCTAAATATGCCAAACTTGACGCAGAATAGACCCTTTCTGAAACCGCATCAAGCAACATTGAGCTTGCCACTTTTTTTGGGAGGCACGAAGCGTGTGATTAGATCCGAGTACTCGCCGAACGCTGACGCGACCTTCGTGTCTAAGGCGCCGAAAAACTGAGGGAAATGAGGAGGCGAGAGCGCGTGGGGACGTCCTAACGCCTAGCTTTGATTGGAAGGAGTAGTGGGTAGAGCCGAAGCCAGCTGCCTTTGCCTCCACAGCACTCGTCGAAAGCATTAGAACTGCGAAACACCTGCGTCCGGCTTTCGCATTCGAACTCGTTCGACGAGTGCAGTGGAGACAAAGGCTGCTAGCTTCGAGTCTACCCACTCAGAACTAGGCGTTATGACGTCCTCACGCGCTCTCGTCTCCTCCTTTCCCTCAGTTTCTGTGGCGTACATGTTTGACAGTATGCGTTTCCTAACAATGGCGTACCAGGATAATTGCGCAGCACGCTACTAGATGGCGCGCACTTTTGAAAAGGGTATCTTGATGTTTGCTCTTCGCTCTGGTTCGCGGTTACACGCTGAACTAGAAGATGTGCGTTCGAACGCGTTCGACCACCCGTGCACGTTGTCACAAGCACTCGTGCAGCACAGCTGAAAAGGATCACAGAACGACGCGCTTTGATATATTACCATACGAAGGTCCCTGGCCTTCGACAGGCTGTACGCGCATCGTCGTGCTGCCCCGCCTACTTTTACGTTACAAAAGCTATTCGAAGTTATTTGATCATACCCGGTAAGGATATATTTTTGAAGGGAAACCGTCGAACGTGCAGGGATTTTTGAGGAGAGTGTTGTGTTGCGGTGCAGGGTTCTGCATTTCTCGGCCGTGCCACCCCGTGTCCGCATCAGCGCGGTGCTGCCGGAGTTTCCCTGCGTGAGGGACATGGTGCTGCCCAAGGAGTGCCGACGCCGACAAGGTGAGCCGGACCGCCGTCTCACGCTGCTCCTTTGCTGGGCGATACTTAAGCAGCGGTCACACTGCTAATACATCCTACAGAAAAAAGTCTGCAAACACTGTATGACGCTTGTTTCTTCCTTATATGAAGGTCATCTAACATTTGCCATGAAAAATGTCTGCAGACGCGCGCGGCACGCACAAACGTGTAAAGCGGGCGGGCTTCGAACACGTCTAATGCGTGTCCGGCTGGTCCGCTAACTTGTTATTACGTCTGCAGCCAACAGCGTGTCTTTTGTATGATGCATCAAGCAGTATGACAGCAGCTTTTAGTGTGCCCAGATTTGGAGAGTGTCTCCGACTGATTGATTGGGGTGACGCGGTTGACGGTCCGCGTTTGAAATACGAGCTGCTAGCAGGCGACGAAAGCGGGAATCAAAGAGTTCATCGGGAGAATACATTCTACAGTCTACATCAGTGGCGGATCCAAGGGGGGGCGGCGGGGCGGCGGGCGCACCCGCCCTCCTTAAACCAAGTCGACCCCCTCTCCCCTTCTTGGAGGGCAATTTGACATGGGTGGACCCCTGGTGCACAGCGAGAAAGAATGGGAAAATAGTATCCTTACAAATTTTCCGCCCCCCCCCCCCCCCCCCCCCAAAATGGAGTTCTGGATCCGCCCCGGTCTACATGTTTGCGCGAGACAGTAGCGCGCCTAGAGCACCAAATACTTCCTAACGCTCTGCGTGAGCGCGGAAGTTCGTCTGCTTTTTGCGCAGGGGTTTGCAGCGGTGTCAGAACGCCGAACTCTTATTGGCTGACTAAGAAAACAAAGAGTGGGTAGACATCAAGGCATCTTGCGTTGAGGTCTGCCCATAATCACTTCTATCAAAGACAATCCCAGCTCGGCGATCGTTCTGACGTCACCGCCACTCCTGCTAAAGAAGCAGGCGACTCGCTCTTGACGCAGATCTCGCGTCCAATAAAATTCACGCACCTCCGCTCCGTCCACGCTGTCGCGTATTCGTGCCATCCCCAGTAGAGAAAGGCCCACCAAACTGAGATACCGTGGATTCGCCAAGACAGCAGAACGGCTGCCGCCTCTATCCCGGAAGGCGGTTCACGACAAGAGATGGCGGCAACCTCCCCTACTCCTCCTATGCGCGCGTTCAACCGTTCCAACTACGCAAAACATGCTGGCATCGAGGCCATTGGAGTTTCGTGAGACAAGGTGTATTTCGTCGTGATGTATTTGGTATTTCCAGGCGCTTGATTCAGGGCCTCGTGGTTTATAGCATTGCGTCTGCAATACGAACTGCAAAGAGGTTGCGAAAGCGGGTATTCATCTGCAAACGTTTCTTGCGCGTGCGAGAGGAAAGGGTTTGGACCGTCGTAAGTGGGTTCGAGGCATTAGTGTACACGCTGTAATTGGATGCAATTTTTCGCAGCTAGAGCCCGCCCAAAGCCTCGTTCACACTTGCGGGAAACTCTTTTGCCTCCGAGCCGAGTTCATTCGGCGGAAAAAGACTGCGCCATTCAGGTTTGTAGCCGCCTGCCGCGCGACTGCCTTCTCCAGAGAAGACAGCCCTTGGCCCGTTGAAGTGTTCGAAAAAACTTCTCTCGCAGGCTTCCTCTCGTAGCCAAAACTTCTCTGCTATGCGATATAAAGTAGCTAACGGCCCACAGTGCAGATAAAATGTCCAACATTCTCTCGGTTATACGAAAATTGAATAATAAAACAACGAGCAAAAGGAGGCAAGGTGTGTATGTGCCACTCGCACTAATTGCATTTAACAGATGCTTTTTATGTGCACTGTTTCTCGCCGTCCAGATTCCTCTTGTAGAAGATAGTCGAATAATTCTTTACACTCAATGAGTATTTTTGCGGACAAATCGGTGACAGCAAGACTGCGAAATTTACGCAACTTGGGAGCTCCGACAACTCGGGCGACTCGGCCAGGACCTGACATTCGTTAACGCCATTTACTTTCCGCGCACTGAGTCGCTGCGCCAACACGAAAACCTTTTCCGCTTGGGGAAAGCTCGGGTGCCGGACCGATTGCTGCCAGCGGGCCAAATATTCCCTGGATTCCGCGCGGATTCCAAAGGGGGTTCCGCAATTCTGAACGAGTCATACTAGCCGGCCCCAGGTTAAGGGGCGTAATGTCGGCGCAGAGAAATTAGACTGACGGAAACGCCTAAAATTTGGTGCACTTTTGATCTGTGTTTTAATTTTCAGATGGACACCTTCTTGGCTCATGTACAGAACTCCACTGCCAGCGGGTCTTAGACACCGTCCTGAGAGCAAGCTTGCTGAAGAGGTAAATATATTTTATCAATTTAAAACGACTGCCCTGTTTGTTCGGTTATTTACGCTGGGACAAGGAGCTGGCCAAAGTTGACCTTTCGAGGGACGAGACACTAGAGACGCATATCGAGATTCCTGAGACGATACCCGTACAATACCGGTGCGGTCCGAGTGTGGGAGTTGTTGCTACCGCTTGTGCGCGCCACTTCCGCAGGCGTACGGGGCGGCCGGCAGTT